>JAVJIF010033471.1:0-105225 GCA_038442645.1 Agave tequilana
TTAGTAGAATCTCTCTCTTGACACCGTGATTTTTTCCCTCTGTGGGGTTTTCACGTAAATTCTCTAGTGTTTGCATTGCGTTACTATCTATTACAAATTGAGTGTAGATAAATTCTCTCGTGAAATTTACCTCTACATTTTGGTACTTAAATTGAGATCTGAGTCCTACTCAAGATCTCTCCCCCCAAAACCTTGCTCAAAAACCCTCTTACAGATCAATGATAGCCCACGAAAGCAAATCGTCAGCGATGCAACTTTCAAAGGCAAGGCCATCACGACCACTGGGGGCAAGGCCTCCCTGCCACCAACAATAAACCGCATACCGAGGACACCGACTCCTTTCTCACCGCAATAACTTTCCGTCGATGTCCAACTGTTTCAACAATGAGAAGACCAACTCCTTCAGATGCTCTACGAGATGAGAGAGCAAATGAAGGAGCAACCGTAGCAATCTGATCATGAGCGGGAATAGATAGCGCTCGACCGTGAAACATCATCCGAGAGCAAGAGGAGCTGAAACTACTTAACTAATAGCTCCATACCAAGTTACTGCTCTCCAGAACAACTCTACACAAACAAAGGGCGACCCCGTGAGCAACAGATCCCCGAGTCTCTATGTCCTCGACGAGCTGATCCAGACACGGATCGTGAAGGCCAAACTACCTCAGTATCTAATCCCAACTACTCACATCCACGACTCTCCTCTCTCCAAAGATATTCAGGAGTGAATTCTCGAGAAAATTCTCGACTCCCACCTTCAACAGACACTCTGGAGCGAGCGATCCAGTTCAACACATTCGACACTTCTAAGAAAAAAATGGTGATCTACTCCCGCAATGACCCAATCATGTGCCTCACATTTCCATTCAGCCTGTAGGACATGACATCAGATTGGTTCTACTCCATGCCACCGCTATCTCTCCACAACTTCTCGTAGATTTACCAAGGCCTTTTTCACACAGTACACCTCTCGCCAAGAAGTCAAGAGAAATAATCATCACCTCCTCTCCGTCAAGATGAACAGAAAGATAGCCTCAAGTCATACATCAACTTCTTTCAGAGCTAGCTGATCAATGTCTCCAACTGTAGTGAGAAGGTCTCAGCACTCGCATTCATCAGGGGGCTGCAGGTCGCGCACTCCCTGTACAAGCACCTCTTGAAGCACAACGTCCCCAAGATGAGCGAGGTCCTTTCTCGAGCTCAACCTTACATCCAGCTAGAAGAAGCGATGAAAGCTTCCTCCAATCACTCCGCGAAACAAGCAATGGTGGAGGGAAGTCGAAGTCCACTCACGATACTCCTGGCCACGCTCAAGACCGTCACCAGGGGAAACCTCCCTACAAGAAGCAGGTGTTCCCTATCTACACACCAAGTCCATTCTGAAGCTATAAATTGATGGAACACTTCACTCCGTTGAAGCTCCCAATCACGAAGTCTTCAATACCTTCAAGATCAATCGTAGATCAGACGCCCGAAAACTGATCAGCACAATCCCTCACTTTTCGGGTCGAAGGAAAACTGCTCCAACCACGAATGTAAATGGCACCAAACCATCCATTGTTGGGCGCTCCGAAAGTATCTAGAAGAGCTCATCTAATAATGCTTCCTCAAAAAGTACGTCCTCACTCCTGAGGTGATTTCCAGATAGCCGAATACGCAACCTCCTCGGGAGCAGAACCTGATCACCTAGTACAAGACGATCGACTGACTACCCGAGTTACATTTCACACAAAGTGTACTTCCTCCAATCCTACCCTTATGCATTGCATTTTTGGATAAATATTATTCTATGTTCCTAACTTTTGCAGTACATCTATCCGTCCACCTGCCCCATTGATGGGATTTCTTCGACTCAGAGGCGGCCGCTAGAACTTCCCACTGATGGGATTTCCCCCACTCAGAGCGGCCACTAGAACCCCTTGCAGATGGGATTTTTCCCACTCAGAGGCGGTTACAACATCCATCCATCCGTCCACACGCCCTGCTGATGGGATTTTCCCCACAGAGGCAGCCGTGAGCCCCCGCTGATGGGATTCCCCCGTCGGAGGGGTTACGAGATTTATCCATCATCCACGCGCCCTGCTAGTTGGATTTTTCCCACTCAGAGGAGGCCTAGAACCTCCTGCTGATGGGATTTTTCCTACTTGGAGGCGGTTACGACATCCATCCACACACCCTGCTGATGGGATTTCCCCCCACTTGGAGGCGGAAAGGCGATTTCTCCGCCGTTGGGATTTTCCCACTCGGAGGATCGTGTCTGTACACTCTGCTGATGGGATTTCCCCCACTTGGAAGTATCAATGCAGAGTAGCCTACGAGCTTTTCTTGGTAGTCCTACGAGAGCTAAAACCCTTCGTTGTGGGATTGCCCCCACTCGGAGTCTCCCACTCTGCGGAGGTATTTTCCCCTCTCAGAGCCCCCGTCTGATGTTCAGCTGATGGGATTGCCCCCATTCGGAACACAGAATCCAGTCTACGGGCTCCTCTCATCTGAACCTACGGGCGAATGAACCCCCGATAGTTTTCTTCTGCCGGGTTCTTTCCATATTCCAATGATGGGATATCCCCCACTTGAGAGACAGCTTCGTTGATGGAATATCCCCCACACGAGGGGACAACTCCGCTGACGGTTTACTCCCACGTTGGAGGTACTGGATCGTCGCCGAGTAAGGACCCCCATCCAGGACAGATGCATCCAATCTGTCGATGGGTTATACCCCCACTTCAGACCAATTTTTTGCAGGTCCGACAGGATCATGGCTACATATGGCACAAGGTATATTTATGAGAATTTTTTTATTTGGATTATCCCCTGAACGTATCGGTCTCGTATGGTCATAAGTCCAATTATTCTCCCAAGAACAAAAGCTTCAGGTATGATTTCAAAGTTTGAATGTGCTTGATGATTGGTCAGTCTGGGTAACTAGGGTTGTATATGCTCGGTCAATGGCTCCATGAGACAAGGTATATCTATAAGGGTTTCCTTATTTGGATTATTCTCTCGAGGTACTAGTTTTATGAATCCATTAGCTAAGCTCATACAACCAGACTTACCTATATTTGCGTCTGATGTTTTGTTTAATATCTCATTGTATGCTTGTATGCGCATCCTAATTACTTCCAATACTGTTTCATAGTCCCGAGATGGGATTTCTCCTACTCGGAGACAACAACACAGACCCCGCTAAGTCCCTCCAAGACACTCCACTGTGAGATTTTCTCCACTCGAAAACCGGACTCTGCTGCAGGGATTTTTCCTTCCCATAGGCCGACTTCGCACCTCCGTTGATGGGATATGCCCCACTCGAAGTGAATGCAAATCTAACTCCGTTGTAGAGATTCCCCCCTCTAGGAGGCTCAAATCCCCAGCTGGGATTTCTCCCACTCAGGGGCAAAAATTTGCGGGAACCATTGTGGGACTACCACCCACTCGAGAAGCCGAGCCAGAACCAAGCACCTTGAGGTCAAAACAAACTCTCTTAACAGACATCCAATTCCAAATGAAACTCATGGTAAAACAAACGAAGCAAGATCCAAACAACATTTCCATTTCGAAAATTAATGCTTTAATTAAAAAACTTTCTGATTACATCCACTCAAATACACACTTGATTACATCTAATAAGAGTAATACAAGATCTATCACCCATTTGTGTTTGCTTTTTTGAAAGAAACTACAAATAACTCACCCCTACTCATCCAGACCTGCCGAATAATTTCCCGATGCTGAAGCAAACAAAGAACTGTCTGTCGGGGAACGCTTCGCGCGGGCACGATCATATTGTTCACGCCACCTCCGCAGATTCCGAGGAAAGCTTAGGGAGATTCCTGCACAAAAATAAGAGATTCTCCATATGCAAAATCTCCTCTCCGACCAGAACACGCCTCCAAGAAAGCCAGACGAGCTCCTCCATGACATACAAGACAATAATGGCATCATATCACTAACCCTCTATCCTGAGCAAGAGGTCAGAACTCCTGAAAGAAGAATGCTTCAACGGTGGCGTCCCAGGGCACCCCCATGCTTTCTTCTCTCGCCTTGCCTTAAGAAAATAGTTTCCCTGGACGATAGCAATATGATCCAACCAGGAGTGAAGACTGCAAGACATGAAAGACGGTGACAGAATCAAGTCCACCTCCGCTACTGCCCAGGACAACCCCCATTCCTGTTTCATTCACTACCAGGAGAGAAGATCTCAGAGCACCAAGCTAAGAACTTGAAGTGGCCCGATCAGACATCGGATGAGCAAATCAAGTCATAGTATGACCCTCCTGATCTTCCCTGGAAGCAGGATCTTGCCGCGACAAGTAATGTTTTGCGACAAGATCGCCACGAAGACTGATGTATTGTGCCAGCCGCCTCTGCCAGTCGCCTCAGCCATCTCTGTCCTCTCCCTCTCTTTCCTCCATCGACGAAGAAGAAGAACATCACTATCTACCAGAACAAGAAGTTTTGGCAAGAAACTCTTGAGAAGATTGGCAGACTTCTTCCAGGGATTCACCTATTTATAGATGAAGATACCATATTGTCTCCTATTCAAATTCACAACCACCCCAAAGAGTAAGTTCATATCTCGGATTTTACATGTTAAATCAGCCAAATATGATCCACCTCTACCACACGATCACATTCATCATGACGCCAGGATCTCAATAATCAATTTACCAACTGTCCTCGCCCACTTCAACTTCGAAAAAAGCTGAAGGTACGAAAAGACATCTCAATTGCTCTCCTTCAAAGTACAAAAGATACCACGACTTCTCAAACCAGATGAGAGATCAGTCCACTCCCCTCTCCTCTGAAATTTGGAGGAGGCGGAGGGGGCATCTGTAGTCAGATTTGATCTGCACCAAGATCACGACACGTGTCCCACCTCATCAAGAACACCCGAAACAGACAACAAAACATGCCAGCAGATCACCTTCTCGAGCACCACTAAGCCGTTCCCAGGCAACTCATACTTTCGAGGACCACTACCGCCCAGAGAACTCCCACCTTCTCGAGCACCTTCCCGAGCACCACCCAGTCGTTCCCAAGGCCACTCCTCCCGCTCCGGACAAGACATCTACAACAACCGATCTCATTGATTTTATCTTCAATTCAGCAAGTAGGACTCTTTTAATCCACGGAGTCGATTGCTGTCAGATCATTCCACTTTTTGAACGTTGCAACAACCCCTGCTCCATCGCGGACAGTTACAGAGGGCAACAGAAATCACTCTCAATAATCAAGAGTATAATCCGAGTAGTTATGAAGAAATCTCAACGTATAAATCTTGTTGTTATGGAGATTCGGAATATCCGCTCCTTCAGTTATGACGTGCAGGGTATTTATATACTTGGACCTCCATCAAACAGAGGGATCGAACCTTAGAGGATTGAATCTGTAACAGAGTGCTGAGAACAACTTGTAACCCTTTGATTTAATGGAATCTCTCTCTCACTTGGCATTGTGGTTTTTCCCTTCTGCAGGTTTTCCACGTAAATTCTTGGTATTTGCATTACTTTACTGTCTCTCTTACAAACTGAGTGTAGATAAATTCCCCCATCGAATTTACCTTTACATTTATACACAAAAAATCTCTTGTAGTCTTTGGCATCCAAGGATGTGTTTCCTTCGGTGTGGTTTCTTGACTTACATAAATTTCTAGAAGAATTTTTTACTTGAATGATAACTCCACAGTGGTGGAGATTTTCTGCCACAAGCGATCGACGGTCAATCCGCACCACAAGCAAGATTAGGGAGTGGAGATTAAATGCGTGAAAATAAAACACAGCACACAAAAAGAGAGACATAAGATTTTTACGTGAAAACCCTTAACTGGGAAAAACCACGGAGAGGAGGAACTTCACTATAATTCTCAAGTCACGAGAATTACAGAAATTTGTAAGGAGTGTATAGAGTTTGAATTTCCCAAGTTCGACTACTTCTTTGTTGGGGAAAGAGGTCTATTTATCCTCCATGAGCTGTTGGGCTGGAGGGCGATAATCATGGGTGAGATCTGCACGTTGTAACGACAGCGATCAATAGTGCTGGTTTGTTAGGATTGCATGCCGAGAAATTCGCCATCCATAACTGCTCGTGCCGAGGGGCATTACACGTTATGAATATGGAAAAGGATTGGGCTGTGTAACTGACAACGGAGATTGGAGATGACCTGTCACTGGAGCTCGGATTGAGGGGTTCCGAAGTTTCCGGGTTGTCCGAGTGGTAGAGTCTTCCAGGATGATCTATTTTCGGGATAAAGGACGGACTTGAGAGGATCTGGAGTGGCGAAAGTTGCTGGATGGATTAATGATGTTGAAGCCTTGAAGGGGGTGCTCGCTTGCTTCGATACGCGTTAGTATCCTGATGAGGATCAATTTTTTACCATTATAGATGTCCCCGCTCTTTCGCTTCCCGGAGCCTGTGGAAGGGAAGTCGGAAGAGCGGAGTTGGTAGGAGATTTTTTAATGCTTAATTTCTTCTTGATGTCCGCAAGCAGAAGAGGATTTAGATCATAAATGTGAATCTTTTGGATGTACTTGGAGATCGAACGGTTGATGGATAGTTGGTATGTCAATTGATTAGAATCCTTGAACTTGTAACCGTCGTCTCTTCGAATCCTGGCGCCATGATGACTGAGATCGTGTAGCAGAGGCGGTTGATATCCTACTGATTTGGTTGACCGAGGATCTTCGAACATGGATTAACTTTTCGGGGATCAGGATTTTGAATTGGAGGCAATTCGGCTTCTCCTCTTCCATTTATAAATAGGGCAAAACCTTTAGGATGAAAATCAATGTTGTTTTCTTCTCCAAGAGGTCTTGCTTCAAAGTTCTTCTTTCTTTGCTTCGATGCAATGTCTTCCTTCTTCTTTATCAGGTGGAGGAGATAAAGGGAAAGGATGGAAGCTGTGGGAATGGTTGTCAAGCTCTCACCGATCGGGAGACTGGTTGCGCAATATGTCAGTTGTTGTGAAGAACCGGTCTCAACACACCAGTCATTGTGACAGGGCTCCGATGTTAGGGGAGATAGGGAGGACTCTTGCTCCAACTCGATTTGTTCATCTGGTCTCCGGCTTGCCCAATCCAGTTTCAATCCTGAGGCTTAGAGTCTTTCTTTCTTGATAGTGTGTATGAGGTAGGAGTAGGGGCTGTCCGGGCGGCTAAGGAGGTGGATGTGACTCCATGACAATCTTGTCTTGTAGTCTTCATTCTGATCGGACATCGCTGCCTCGCGCTTGGAGACTCTTTTCTTGCGGTGAGCAATATAAGGGGAGTATGAGGGGTGTTTTCATCGGGACGTCGTCGATGAAGCGCTCCTTCCATAGCCCCGGCCTCTTCCTCAGAACAAAGGGTCAGTGATGTGATATCATCATTGGCTTGTGTGTCTTGGAGGTTCCTTCCTGATCAGACATCGCTATTTCGCGTGTCTTGCCAGAGTCTGTCTGAAGCCCGGGGCGTTGTAGTGGCTTTGGAGTGGTCATTGGGGATCCTTGTCATTCTCCCCTAAGGTGCGTGGAGGATGGCGGTTCCAGTCTGGCTTCCTTGGAGGCGTGTTCCAGGTGGACAGGAGAAGGTCCATCATTTAAAGGATCTCTTACTTTTGTGATGGAACCTCTCAGATCTTCTTCTGGGGTCTTCTACACAGTGATGTGAGCAATGAGACTATGCCTTCTGACGGATGTTCTCCGAAGAACGTGCTTTCAGAGTTCGGAGGTGAGGCTAGACTTAGCGGCAGGATGGAGAGGTCGAATCGGGATCACCTGTGTTTCTTTTTAAAAAGTGTAACCATGGAACAGTAATGGAATTTTGTATTACTCTTGTTAGATGTAATCAAATATGTCTTGAATGAATGTATTAAGAATGGAATGACTGTTCGGAGTAAAACATATATAAATGTCTTTGGAATGAAAATGTTTGTTTAGATCTTGCCTGGCTTGTTTTACTGCTAGCGTTTCGAAATTGATATGATCATGCCTCTTCGGAGTGCTAATCTCTAGCATCGGTGTGGTTGATTTGTTCTGGGAGTGATTTGAAAAGCATACAGTGTTGTTCCGAGTGGGGGTAGTCCATCAGCAGTACCTGCACATTTTTAGCCTCCGAGTGGGAAAATTCCAGCAACAGAGTTGAACTCAATGTACGCTTCTGAGTGGGGGTTTGACCCATCAACAGAGCTGTGAACTTTAGACTCTGAGAGGGAAAAATCCTTGCAGCAGAGTAAGGGCTTCAAGTGAGAAAAATCCCAGCAACGGAGTTGGGACTCCAGGTGGGGGAAATCCCAACTACAGAGTCAGATTTGTGGGCTGGCATTTGTGTTTGGCGCCTAGTAGAGGGATACTACCAGAGGTACAAACGCCCGTTGGACCAAAATGGAGGGATGATGTGCACACGAGTATGCAATGAAACAACTTAAATTAAATGTTAGATGCAACATAATAAGCGCTAATGAAAGACGTAAATTAAATAGACTAGGCTGATAAGACTATGTACACTTAGCTTCTAATCACACGAAAGTAGTACGTCGAGGGGGTGATCCAAACAAGAAAACCCTCATGTATATACCATGTGTCTCGTGCAGTTATAGGCTAAACATACACAACCACATCATCCCAGGATGAGTAACACATGCAAACATTTATAAAGGTGGTGTTTGGATAATACCTAGGCGAATGTGCCTCTCCAAGCTTTAATCATAAAAAACTAGCACGTCGAGGGGATAATCCAAACAAGAAAACTTCATGTATAAACTATATAATTATAGGCTCTCTGGAACACTAACTGCAAATTGGAAAGAGGCCTAAAATAGCGGTGTCACCCATCGACAGATTAGTTGCGTCAACTCCGAGTGGGAAAATCCCATCAGCGAAGTGGCGATCTGAACCTCCGAGTAGGGGAAATCCCAGCAGCGTAGTTGGACCTCCGAGTGGGAGAAATCCCAGCAACGGAGACGGGATCACGTACGCTTTCGAGTGGGAAAAATCCCATCAGCGGAGCCGTGACCTCGGTAAGGACCTAAAGCGGGGTATAATCTGTCGATAAATTGAATGCGTCTACCCCGAGTGGAGAAAATCCCAGCAGCGGAGTGACGATTCGGCATGGACCCAACAGAGAAAAACTGCTTGGCGGTTCATCTGCCTGTGGGTCAGATAAGGGGAGCCCATAGGTTAGTGTTTGTATTTCCGAGTAGGAGAAATCCCATCAGCGAAATATCAAATGGGGGCTCTGAGAGGAGAAAATCTCTGCAGTAGAGTAAGGACTCCGAATAGGGAAAATCCCACAGCGGAGGGTTTTCAATTCCCATAGGCTAATCGAGAAGGGGTCTGTAGGCAAGTCTCCGTTGCCGTCTCTGAGTGGGAGAAATCTCATCAGTAGAGCGTACAGACACAGTCCTCAGAGTGAAAAAATCCTATCAGCGGAAGGACTGACTCCGAGTGGGAAAATCCCAGCAGTGAAGTGGTTTCAAGTGGGAGAAATCCCAGAAGCGAAGTGGTCCGAGGGGAAACCCCATCAGCAGAACATCTAGCTTGGAAGGACTATGATGGTTATGAGCAGAAATATCATTTTATTCAATATTGAAATGGAATACATGTAATTGGTATACATGTAGTATGGATAGGAGTACTGTCCTGTCTCTTGAAAATATAGGATCACTCAATTGCTTTGTATTAGGTGATCAAGTGGTTGCGGCCGGATAAGTAGAATGCTTGGCTGTCGGATCCGGAGGCTGCTTTGAGAGTAAGAATGTATTCTTTAAGGAAGCCTTGTGCCCAGTAGTGAATGGTCTTGTGTCCCTTACTGTCATGGTACGAGCAATATTCTTCTGCTCTGGGAAATGTGAGATCGTATCGGATTGGTCCGGGCGCCTAACCTATAGCTAATCTTTGATGGTATTGAAGACTTCATTGATGGGGAGTCTCAACGGAGTGAAATATTGTTCCATCGGTTTGTAGGTTCAGAGTAGATTTGGCGAAAGGATCGGGAGCACTTGTCTTTTGAAGGCAGGTTGCCCTTGATTCTGATCTTGGGCATGGACAAAGGCTTTGTGCGGAGACTTTGATTTTCCTCCCCTGTTACCATGTTTCGCTGTAAGGTTGAAGAAAGTCTTCACTGCCTCCTCCAACTGGATATAGGGCTGAGCTCGTGACATGATCTCACTTATCCGAGTGACATTGTGCTTTAGGAGGTGTTTGTACAGAGGGTGGAAAACTTGTAGCCGCTGATGAAATACGAGTGCAGAGACGTCCTCACTGTAGTTGGGGAACTTGCGTTTGGAAGAAACTGATGTATCATTTAAGGTTGTCGCTCTGCCTCATTTTAACAGAGAGGAGGTGATAGTTTTTCTTCTTGGCCTCCTTGCGGGAGGTGTACTGAGTGAGAAACGCCTCGATTACCTCCTTGAAATTATGGAGAGAGCGGTGTGACAGAGTGTAGAACCAATCTGATGTCACATCTTTCAGACTAAAGAGAAAGGTGAGGCATAAGAGTGAATCGTTGCGAAAATAAACTACCATCTTATCCCGAAAATGCCTGATGTGCTGGACGGGGTCGCTGACTCCAAAGTAGTAGTCAAAAGTTGGAGTCGAGAACTTCCTTGGGAACTCGCACTCCATGATTTCTTCGGAGAGGGGGAGTTGGAGATTTTGAAAGCTGGAAGCGTTGGGTGGCTTTGCAGCTTGGCTTCCGCGATCTGTCTTTGGATCACCTCCTCAAGGGTTGTGAGGTCAGGGGATCCACCAACTTCAGGCTCGCTTTCTGACTGTCTGGTTGTTCTGGAGGGCGACGATTTGAGCCCAGAGTTGATTATTAAGTTGTCTTAATGCATCTTGCTTATGGATGGCATTCTTGCGGTCGAGAGCCACCTGCTCCCGATCGTGATCAGACTGGGCTTGTTGTTCCTTCATCTGCTTTTTTAGTCGATGAGCATCTGAAGGAGCTGGTCTTGTGCTGCTACAGTGGTTGGACACTGGCATTTGCCCCGTGAGGTGAGGAGGAGCCGATGCTCTCGGTGGTATATGGCTGATTAATGGCTAGTGGGGACCGTGCCTCCAGTGGTGTTGACCGCCTTGCCTTTAAACGTTGCGCCGTTGAGGGTGGTAGTTTGCTTTCTTGGGGCCATCGACATTGTCAGAAGAGGCTTTTTGAGGAAAGTTTTTGGCTTTGGGAGGGAGATCTTGAGTGCAGGGCCTCAGATCTCAATCAACGCACCAGGTTGCGTGGAAATTTTTCGCTACGAGCGATCAGACGGTTGATTCACACCACAAGCGAGATTATAGAGTGGAGATTAAATGCGTGAAAATAAACACAGCACATAAAAAGAGACATAAGATTGTTATATAGATCCTTTAACTGGGAAAAACTATGAGGGGAGGAGGAACTTCACTATAATTCTCAAGTTACAAGAATTACAGGAATTTGGAAGGAGTGTACATAGTTTGAATTTTCCAAGTTCGACCCCCTCTTCGTTGGGAGAAGAGGTCTATTTATCATCCACTGAGCTGTTGGACTGGAGGGCGACAATCGTGAGTGAGATCTGCACGTTGTAACAGCAGTGATCAGTGACGCTAGTTTGTTGGGATTTCATGCCGAGAAATCAACCACTGTCCATAACTGCTCGTGCCGAGGGGTGTTACACGTTATGAATATGGAAGAGGATTGGGCTACGTAACTGACGACGAAGATTGGGGATAATTTGTCACTGGAGCTCGGATTAAGGGGTTCTGGAGTTTTCAGGACTGAGAGAGATCTAGGATGTCTGAGTAGCAGAGTCTTCCGGGATATCTATCTTCGGGATGGAGGACGGACTTTGGAGGATCTAAAGTGGCGGAAGCTGCTGGATTGATTGAATAATTTTGAAGTCTGGAAGGGAGTGCTCGGTTGCCTGGACATGCGTCACCATCCTGATGAAGGTCAATTTTTGACCACCACAGACATAAACACAATTATGCATAGCAAATGTTGTCATCTTCCCCTCCCCATGGCTCTTTCCTAGTTTATGAGTGTTGGAAAGAGAGAAATATTGCTGAGGAAGTTGACAAGGATCGTCGAGGGGTCGTCGAGTGATCGCCGAGGAAGTCGATGACAAAAGACGAAGGAAGCAGCAGCTAGGAAATAGCCAAACAGCAGCAGAACAGGTGTTTCGGTCGACCGGCCCGGTCGACCGCCCACAGAAGCAGGAGATCGGTCGACCGGCCCGGTCGACCGACATGCACAACGTGCACAAGTATGGAGCTCGGTCGACCGCCCGGTCGACCGACTAGAAGCACCCAACTCTCTGTTGGGCACCGGTCGACCGGTGGAAGGGGTTGGTCGACCGCCCCGGTCGACCGACAAGCGGGTGCGGGCTGCGATTGCAGGTTTGGAAACCTGTTTGTATTTAAAGGCTGTGGCTATTTTCTAGGGTTTTAAATGCTGAAAAATTCTGGAGCTCTCTTGAGATCAGAGAAGCTGCTAGCATTGTAATCATCTTTCAAGTAATTAATCTCTCTTTTGATTGCCCCGGGACGTAGGCATTGAGGCCGAACCTCGTCAGATTGTTTTGTTTGTGTGCTTTCTCTTGGTGTTTGTTTTTGTGTTGTTTGGGATTGTTCTTCTTGCTTGGGAGATTCAGGGGATCCTCATCAGGTTGTTGTCGTAGGCACAACAAGTGGTATCAGAGCTTCCACGTTTCGCTTGGGATTTCTGGAGATTCGGATGGCTCGAGATCTGATTCGGTGGAGATCGTGTGTCGATCTCAGATCAGAGGTATTGGTGTTCGTGGATCGTGTGTCGATCTCAGGAGGACGCAAGGAGGGCTCGTGGAATCTGTGGTGGAGCAGATCCGGTGAGAAACTCAATTTAGGGTTTCAGGGAAAAGGTAAAAATCTAATTTTTATCTGAGTAGTGATCTATTTCCAGTTGGTTGTTCTTCCGCATAGATAGAGGATCAAGTAATCTCAATGGCAGAAGAAATTGCTTCGGTTAAGACCATGAATCCTCATCCGAGGATTGATGTCGTTAAGTTTAATGGCACAAATAACTTCGGGATGTGGAGATGTGAGGTTATGGATGCCCTGAATGCATCGAACCTCGAAGATACACTCCTATTGGAAAAGAGGAGGAGCACGACCACTGATGAAGAGTGGGCAAAGATGAACAGGTCGGCGTGTGGGTTGATACGTTCATGTTTGTCGCAAGACATAAAATATCTTGCACAACATGAGACGTCGGTGAAGCCATCTGTGGGAAACTCTTGAGAAGAAATACCTGACGAAGAGTGTTGAGTCCAGGTTGCAGCTTAAGAGCAAGCTGTACAGATTTCAGATGAAGAAGGGGAGCACAGTGAATGAGCACATCAACCGATACACGAAGCTTCTTACAGACTTGGTGAACGTGGATGTCATTGTAGAAGAGGAGGGCAAGGCGATCATCTTCCTGAACTCACTCCCGGAGGAGGAGTATGAGACATTCACACTGACCTTTATCAATGGTAGGCAGACTCTGGACTACCATGAGGTATCGTCTGCACTGACAAGTTATGAGACGAGGAGAAAGGAGAGACATCCTTCTCAGTCAAGCTCATCGGCGGAGGCACTGGAAGTAAGAGGCAGGGGTTCATCGAGGAAGGGTAAGGAGGTGAGAGGAAGATCAAAGTCCAGGCCGGGTTTCAGGGATCTCAAAAGGAATCAGTGTGCCTTCTGCAGAGAGATAGGGCACTGGAAAGTGGACTGTCCGAAGTTCAAGGGGAAGAAGAAGGAGTCGAAGGCTGAAGCAAATCTATCAAAGGTGACGAATACTCAGAGGAGTAGTTCACAGGCAGATGGATCAGATTCGGACTCGTCAGGTTTCTCGTTTTTAGTCAGTTCTCCCATCATTGTAACTCATGGAAAGATGAGTGAATTTTGGATACAGGTACAACATACCATGCGTGCCCTAATCGGGGTTAGTTTTCTAGCTTTGAGAAGCTGGAGGGGTGTTCGGTCGTTATGGGATATGATCACCCATGTAGCGTGGAGGGTGCAGGTACAATCCGAATCAGGATGTTTGATGGGATAGTAAGGGAGCTGAAGGGAGTGAGGTATGTACCTCAGTTGAATAGAAATCTAATCTCCATGGGAACTTTGGAAGCATCGGGCATGGTGATATCTGTTCGAGATGGCGATCTCAGGATGATCAGAGGCTTGATGGTGGTGATGAAGGGCGTCCGCCGAGACAATCTCTACTACTTGAAGGGTAGTACGGTGACAGATCAGGTGGAGACTTCGAGTTCCTCAGATGATGGTGGCTCAGAGGTCTGGCAGGGAAAGGTCGGACAGGAAGAAGAAAAATCTTTGCAAGCTCCTGCAAAGATGGAATCGCTGGAAGGTGCTGCTACCTGCAAGTTGGAAGGTGAACACAGCGTTCTAGACAAGAAGAGGGTGAAATTCAGCACCAGTACTCACCGCAATGAAGGTCTTCTTGATTGTGTTCACGTGTGCATTTAGGGACCTGCTAAGACGGCATCGCTTGGAGGTCACAGGTACTTTGTCTCTCTTGTTGATGGTTCATCTAGGCAGGTTTGGATATATCCCATGAGACAAAGGGGTGAAGCCCTAGATGTGTTGGTGAAGTGAAGAGGAAGAATGGAGAGGCAGATAGGTAGGAAGATAAAGGAGCTAAAGATTGGTAATGTTGGAAAAGACATGAACCAATTCCTACGATTTGGCCGGAACACAGGTATTGCTACTCACTTCACAACAGGTACAGATGGGTTGGCTAAAGATGTAGTCCGTTCCTTGCTGGAGGAGGTTCGACAGTTGTTGTCTAATGCAGGATTAGACAGGTCGTTTTGGGCTGAGGCGACTGAGTATGCTAGCCATCTCATGAACAGATCGACTGCGATAGGAGGTAAACCTCCATTAGAAATTTGGTCTGGGAAAGTTGCTCAAGATCATGGTGTGTTGTGGGAGTTTGGAAGTCCGGCCTACTTCAGTGCCAAGAATGGCAAGGTGAATCCGCGAGCAAAGAGGTTTATCTATTTGGGAGTCAAGAGGAACAGCTACAGGTTGTGGGATCCTGAAGACAAGAAGATCGTGATGAGCAGGAATGTCACTTTTAGAGAGACTTTAATGATGAAGTCCACCGTCTCTCAGCAGGTGGAGAGGACAAAGACCATGGAAGGATCGCAGCGGGTGGAGGTTGATGCTACTCCACCATCTCCAGATGGTTCAGCATTAGAGGAGACTTCACCGGATGTGACACCGGGTGGAGATCGTGAAACCAAAGGTGATGCTGAACAGGTTGAAGACATTGCTAAGGATGTCGAGTTGTTTGCAGCTATTAGAACCAAGGTGAAACCACGCTTGTGGGGAAGGAATCATGAATCTCAAGCTTGTGATCGCGACAAGCTCAAGTTGAAGACTGTTGTTCTCCATGATGGTCAGGAAGAGGTTCATATGACTCAGACTGACAGGTTCGCTGCTGCAAATACATGTACCAGTGTTTGAGCTTGATGGAGCTCATTTCTAATGAACTACGGTTAGCTTGATCCTTTTGGGCAAAGGTACGTAGGCAGCCGTAAAGGCGCAGCCATTTGGTGATGTTTGGTGTGCTCTACGCAGACTTGGTTGGACCGTCAGCGGAAGACAGGTAGACTAAATAGAGCTAGTCAGTTGGAGAGTCAGTGTTGGCTCATGAGGAGTCTTCGTGAGGTCGTGAAGTTGCGGAGAAGGGGCCACAGTATGGTGATCGGCATGTATGGAAGTTCTCCTAAGGTGAAGTGCAGGGAAGGCATGTGTGATGTTTTCCACGGATAGCTGAGCTAAAGATTCCAAGCCGAGATCGTGTGTCGATTTCGCTGAGATCGTGTGTCGATTTCGTCTGGTGCGCGCAAGCCGAGATCGTGTGTCGATTTCGCCGAGATCGTGTGTCGATTTCGCCAGGTGATAGAGTGGGGTACGTTGAAGATCGGCTCAGATTTGGAAGAATCTTCGCCGAGGTGGAGAATTATTGAAAAGAGAGAAGTATTGCTGAGGAAGTTGACAAGGATCGTCGAGGGGTCGTCGAGTGATCGCCGAGGAAGTCGATGACAAAAGACGAAGGAAGCAGCAGCCAGGAAATAGCCAAACAGCAGCAGAACAGGTGTTTCGGTCGACCGGCCCGGTCGACCGCCCGCAGAAGCAGGAGATCGGTCGACCGGCCCGGTCGACCGACGTGCACAACGTGCACAAGTATGGAGCTCGGTCGACCGCCCGGTCGACCGACTAGAAGCACCCAACTCTCTGTTGGGCACCCGGTCGACCGCCCGGTCGACCGGTGGAAGGGGTCGGTCGACCGCCCGGTCGACCAACAAGCGGGTGCGGGCTGCGATTGCAGGTTTGAAAACCTGTTTGTATTTAAAGGCTGTGGCTATTTTCTAGGGTTTTAAATGCTGAAAAATTCTGGAGCTCTCTTGAGATCAGAGAAGCTGCTAGCATTGTAATCATCTTTCAAGTAATTAATCTCTCTTTTGATTGCCCCGGGGACGTAGGCATTGAGGCCGAACCTCGTCAGATTGTTTTGTTTGCGTGTGCTTTCTCTTGGTGTTTGTTTTTGTACTGTTTGGAATTGTTCTTCTTACTTGGGAGATTCAGGGGATCCTCATCAGGTTGTTGTCGTAGGCACAACAATGAGAACTGTGGAGTGCTGTTTCTCAGCCATGATCTTAAAAGAGTGTAAGCACTAATGTTAGTTTTCTAACCCTAAAATTGGCCTTCTAGATTTTATGGCAAGAACTTGTTTGCCCATAATTTTCTTTGCCATGGATTTCACACCAACCCATAGAGTTAACATATGTTGAGTTGGATGCCGAACAAATAGTCCCACATAGGCTAGTCTTTTGGGATGGTGCCTTTACAAGTAGTATTAGAGCCATACCCCGAACTTAGCCAAGTGTGTGGGTGAAGTTCAATCCCCTAGGGCGCAAAAGGTGCATTAAGCCCTTGTAAAGCTAGTTGGGCTCTCGAGGATTTGACAACAATGCTCCTGCTTCACATAGGGCGTGTCCGCCCTCCGCGCGATGAAGAGTAATAGACTTATGCTTCACGTGAGGCATGTCCACCCTCCGAGCGGTGAAGAGTTGTGATCTTGATGGAGCATATAGTCTTCCACGTGTGAAGAAAGATGAGCTTGCAGGGGGACTCTTTGTTCGAGGGGGATTGTTGAGTTGGATGTCGAACAAATAATCCCACATCGGCTAGACATGACGATGGTCTTGGACATATGAGAATTTGAGCAACCCTACCTAGATGGTTAGTCTTTTGGGATGGTGCCCCAAGTCCTTACAATATCGACTTTTAACAGTCGATCATAAGTGGCCAATGTGCATGCACTCCATAACACACTCATTTGCTCATAATATTAACAAAATTCAATAGATCTTAGATTCGAAAAAAATCAACAGATCTATTATTAACTTTTGATAACAAATCAAAAACTAACAATTAGAATATATCCATTATTAGTTTTTTATAACAATGATAATGAATCAAACTTTTGAAGGATTGGTCCATCACTAAAGTCAACCAAGTTTTTCCCTTTTTTCCAGTTGAATTTAAGCAAAGGAGCAGGGAAACACAGTATGTTGACTTTCAAATATCGAATCCTAGATTCTGTCACTGGCTTCATGAGTATAATTGTACATGTTTATGGAGAATATCTGTTACTCTAAATTTGCAATTTTAACCGTGCTGTGAAGGCATATAAAACAAACAGAGCAACCGGACAAAAGTTTGCGCTAACCATGAGAAATCTTCAGATATGCAGACGTAATACCTTTTCACAACTTTGATGTTGTCTTAGAGAGAGCTACAAGTTCCCTTCTCAAGATCTTCCCTGCAGCAGACTTTGGTATTGAGCTGACAAAAGCAACTCGCCGAATCTTTTTGTATGGTGCAACCTGCAGGAAAATCAACAGAAACGATGGCTTTACTACATTTGGTTCAATGATTGCACGGATCTGCAGTATTCTTATGTTAAGGATCAGACATGCATTAGATCTCACCAGTTTCAAAAGACAATATGTAAAGATTTTGCGATAAACACTGTTGGTTTACAAATAAACATTGCTGGCAGCGGCTTTGATATTCGATATTGTTCATCTAACAGGGTACAAGAGTGAAACCTTCAGGTTTGATCAGCAATGTCCTAGTTCTAACTTTTATCCTCTATATCTTGACATATTTATTCATTTCCATGTGCACCATCTTTCTGCAGGAGGCTTTCTACAAGAATTTGTGGTGGTTGAATTGATGACGGATGAGTTGTAGATAAGATGAGACTGCGTCATACATTGTTTGGGCAACCCCTGAGCTTAAACTTCTTGGTGTAGTGGTTCCTGTTAAAAGATGCCTGATGCATATAGCTCTGGCTAGCTCATCCAACATATGCACATACAACTAAAATAAATAACACCTACCTTCAAGAAAGCCAAGATCCCTCGAAAGGCCCATAAATGCAATTTTCAAGTGATGTAATTTGGCATTTAATTTGAGGTCTTTAACAAACATATACATATAAGTTCAGAATGTATAATGCAATGGATGACAAAACATAAATTTTTTAATAGTATATAACAGGGCTTTGAGTTATGAGGAGTTTGCGAACATAAAAGGCATTGTGGATAAAAAGAAAATGTGTCTGCCAAAAATCATAAAACAAATAAATTCAACACAAATATAACCATTATACTAATTTGGAAGAAATGATAATTACACAGGAAGGACATGTTATTAATCACTGTAAACCATTTGTTTCACAGACCACCTTAGAATAAAAACAAGGTCAGGGAGATTATAAGAACCATGTAATAGTGGACATGGCAAAAAACTTTTCAGAGGCTTTCCTATTTTCCATACATATGAAGATATGACTTCCGCGTGATCATTTAGAAAAGAATGAAATCATAAATTTACTGGGAAACACATCAACTTATATTTTGAGCACTCAGATAATCATACGAGTGGGAGAGTAGCAGTTACCTGCTTAGCAACAAAATCCATGACTTGTTTCTCATTAAGCGTGCTCCCAGGTTGTCTCACAACAAATGCCATTGGATTTCCCCTGCTTCTTCATCCGGATACCTAGACAAAGAGAGGAGAATAAAAAAACCTATATATACAAAAGAATTATCACATTTTGCAGCTTATAATTGTTAGCCAGTCTCTTTTTTGGTGACATGAGATATGTATACAAGCATACGATACTAAGAATTAAAAATATAAGCATATCATCTAGAGTTCATAACTTGCACTTTGTTACACTTTGTAACAACAAAACAGTATGAAGATTTCTACAATATTTCAGAACAGTATGGAGTCCTTAGAGTTACATACGGAATTACAGCCGCATCAGCTACTTCTTGATGAGATTGAAGTATATGTTCGAGTTCTGCAGGAGGGACCTGTAGAGATATAACAATTAAGAGAGAGAAATAGGGTTGTACGAACTGAAGTACGTGTACAATCATCCATTAATCTTTTTGAAAATATTGAGCACCTGATAAGCCTTGTACTTGATCAACTCCTTTAACCTATCAACAATAAAGAGGAACCCATCATCATTGAAGTAGCAGAGATCACCGGTTTTAAGCCAACCATCTGGAGTCAAGGTAGATGCAGTTGCCTGATCATCACCTACATAACCTGCACTATGAAAATCATCACCTACATAACCTACATAACCGGCACTATGAAAATCAAGCTCACTTTTAATAATCAGAAAATCAATAGATCAAATATTTCCAAGAACGTCTCACAACATTTAAAGGTCGCATTTCAAATCGTTGTCACAAGAAACCACATAAATACTTGTCTTTTCACCAAGGAATTAAGTATTCACTGTCTTGCTTTAGTCCCAATCATATAATGCCGGTTATATCTTTCTCATGGCAGCTCTACCATATGGAAGAAAAGAGAGACCATCAGAGAAACGTCTGGTGTCAGAGACCAAGAACAAAAATGCCTATCAGAAATTAGTGACACGGTTCTTTAGCTATAGAATTTCATCTTAGAACTTGCCATAACCCAACCCAACCCTTTAAACCCAGGCCTCCATGGCATCAGAGAAGTTTGGTAACATATTTTTCATTCGTCCATTAGTATAAGAGCCAAATTAAATCACGAGCGGGGATCATGGACAAAACAGTTTAGAACTGTGTACATGGCTCATATGTAAAAATGATGAGAAATAATCTAACATACGTACGCATTTAGAAATATACATAAGAGTACGATTTTTCCTTGTTCCACTAAAGGTTTTTTAATTAAACTGGGGCGGACAAGTTCCGCTTATGTTAAAAAGAGACAAAAAAAAGAAAAATATACTTATGGTGCTAGTACAGTGTTCATTGACTTTTAGCTGTTGGGAAACAAGGAATTTTCAAGTGAAATTTTGGGGTAACTTAAATTGAAATTTTCAGTGGGATCCGCTGCTCGAAACGCACGGGAGGTGGTTGGAATATGTTCTCCTTCCATTGGGAATGAATGTGATATATTCACATGTTCAATTCTATTTCCGAATGAATGAGACATTCAAGTCAGAAGTTGGACTAAAACAAGAGGTAAATGAAATAAAAAAGAGTGACTCTTTAGTCCCATATTGAAAGTAGTATACAAATGGATATGTCTGTTCGGCAAACGGACATGTCTATTCGGAACGGTGGCATGTTTTGATTGGATGGATGTGTCTGTTCAGGGATAACCTGTTTCGTCCGAATGGATGTATCTACTCAGCGAACGAACGTGGCTATTCGGAATGGTTGCACCCGTTCTAACTAAATAAATGTGTCTGTTCGGAATGATTGTGTCCATTCCGATCGAACGAATGTGTCTACTCCGAAATACTTCCTCTGAATTCCTATATAAAGGCAGAGTTCTACTCTAAAAGGAATTACTAAAGAACTTAGAATAACAACTCCAAAACTGAGAATTCCAAAACTCAATCAACTACAATGAATAAATTAAATTCTTTAAAAAGGATTCTTTAAAGTCCTCTTCAGATTTCAGAATTGTGTCTGAAATCTGATTTTGGCCTGTGTCGTTTTTTCAACTATCGGAAAGTTTGACTGTACATGACTTTACAAAGTGCTTCGCATAACACATGAAAGAGAGTTGTATCTTGAGAGATCAACTTCATTATCTCATATGCATCATAGCGGAGAACGTAATTGTCTTGAGGAGATTCAATTTACGCGTGTCTCACTCTAAAATCTGATTTTATTCTATTACTCAGTCTGTTTATACTAGTGTTTAGTATTGCAGGAAGTATTAAATTTCAATATATTCTCTGTCTATTTGAATTACAGTTCTTATTGTAAGAATTAAACTGAATCAAGTATTCTTACTGGAATATTTATTTTAATTAATATTATTGCTAAATAAATTATTATTAAATTATTTATCTTGTTAATTTATTGCTAATACGAGACTGACTACATATCAGTCTGATTGGTGTCTAAGGAAGGAATTTGAAAAGTGATTCTGTAAACATTCAATTGAACAAAAAACCACCCATCTGATTTTCACTGACTTGGCCGATTAGACCAGTTGATCTTGAATTGGATTCTCAAAAACAACAATCTTTAGACAATTATGGCTTTTTCTAGTGCAGGTTGCATCAACAATTAATTTTTATTTTCCCAAGATTTCAAATCTCTTAATTCTTGTTTTACAAAATATTAACAAGAGATTTTTTCTTTGAAAGAGTTTATTTTCGAAAGTTGTTTAACAATTTTTATTTTTCTCAAAATTATCGAGAACATATATTGAAGTTGCTAACTTCTACTCTGCATTGAACTGTATAAAATATCTGATACTCTTCAACAAAGTATCAGTGGAGCACTAAGAGTGTCGATTAAACTATGATGTCTGCTCCTCTTCCTATTCCAGAGATGAAAGATGTCAGTACTATGAAGTTCATCATATGACATTTTTCTTGAGTACTAAATGGTATATAACAAGACTGTGATCAGTTGAAGCAAAAAGTATGTTTATAACTTACAAAGCCAAGGTAGAGAATCAACTCAACAAAAACATAAAGATTCTAAGATCTGATTGAGGTGGAGAATATGAATTAAAAGAATTCAGTGAGTTGCGTGCTAACTTTAATATAATCTACCAAACCACAACACCATACTCTCTTCAGTAAAATGTGATTGCTGGAAAAAACAATAAAACTTTAAAGGAGTTGATCAATTCCATATTCGTAAGTTCTGGATCACTGTAGAACTTGTGGGGGGAAGCCCTATTACCGCAAATTAAGATACCGTACAAAAAATTTTGGTCTTATTCCATTTGATTTATGACATGGAAGGCCTCCTTCCTACTGTTACCTCAAAATGTGCGGGGGTGCCTTGCAAAGGTATTAACGCCACTACCTAAGAAGATTAAGTTAGGATTTGAAACGGTAGATTGTATTTTCATATATTATGTCTTGAATAGCAGTGTCTATAGTTTTATGGTATATAAATAAGAAATACCAGATATTCATGTAAACATGATTATCGAATCAAGAAATGATGTGTTCTTTAAAGACGTCTTTCCCTACAAACGAAAAAAAGACAATACTTTTGAAAAAGAACACAAAGTGTGTAGACTAGTAAAATCTTTAAACGGGCTGAAATATGTTCCAAAATAATGGCATGAAAAGTTTGATAGTGTCATGATCAAGAATGGATTCACTATCAACGAATACGATAAGTGTGTTTATACTAAAATAATTGAAAATACATGTATCATTCTTTGTTTCTATGTAGTTGACATATTGATATTCGAGACTAATACTGAAGTTATTAAGTCCACTAAAAAGGCCTTATCTAAAAAAATTGATATGAAAGATCAGTGTGTTGTTGATGTACTTTTAAAAATTAAAATTACCAGAACACCAGATAAAATTAGTCTATCTCAGTTACATTACATGGGCAAGATGACAAAAAGATTCAAGGAGCATGAGATCAAAGGGAATGCAAACCCTTTTCTCTCATATCCACCTTTCCAAGAATACAAAAACTGAAAAATAACAGTTGGAGTATTCTCAAATCATCGAAAGTCTAATGTATTTAATGAATTGCACTAGAACCGACATAGCTCACGCTGTAAGCAAATTGAACAAGTACACTAGTAATCCTAGTGACGATCATTGGACTGCCCTATTACGAGTAGAGGGTTACTTGAAGAATACCAAAGAGCGTGCTTTGAAATATGAGAAGTATCAATCTGTACTTGAATGGTACAATGATACAAATTAGATGCAGATTTCGAGAAATCGAAATCAACTAGCAGATATATTTTTACTCTCGGAGGCACGACCGTATCTTGAAAATCCTCTAAACAAGCTTGTATAGCTCATTGAACAATGGAATCGAAATTTATTGACTTGGATAAGGTTGAAGAAGAAGCAAAATGGCTTCGATAAATTTTGGAGGACATACCTTTATAGCCTAAGTCAGTGTCCGCCACATACATTCACTGCGATAATCATGCAGCGATACCTAGGATACAAAACTTTGTATATAAGGTAAGTCTAGATATATCCATCATAATATATAATATCGTTATTGCTTTCAAATTGAGTTATCTCTGTTGCTTTTGTGGCGTCAAAAGATAACTTAGCGGATCCGTTCACTAAAAGTGGGTGGAGAGTGTACAAACTTCACATTGAAGGTAATGGGGCTAAAAGCCTAACAATACCCAGTCAGCTTAATGAAAATCTCACTTAGCAATTAGAAATCCCACAGACTAAGTTTAAGAAGAAAAACTAATTATGATTGACTCTGCGAGTAAGTACTTAGGAGCTTGACCCCAACTCATGCCTATGGTGCACCCAAATGCTTTCTACAATGAGTTTAGGATAAGCTTAACACTTTTAATAATACACATAACTTGTTATCAAAACAAATAGCGTAAAGTAGACTACTCTTAATGGGATGATTATCAATGTGAGTGTAGAGCTGGGGTCGGCTCTTTTGGCGTCTTCTATGGATGCTGTGATTTCCTAAACACTCTCTGAAATCAAAAATGTTAAGGGCCAAAATGGATACAACCGAGAACCAAAGTTGATATTGAAAAGTTACTGCGTGAGGCCTATTGACTTGGCTTACACAAAAGCCGACCGTTCAAGACCTAGTTCACTGAGACAAGGCTTTTGCTACGAAAGGTTCAAGACCTAGTTCACCTATTCTAATGTAGTTTCTTTCATAAAATGTCTTTCCCTATAAAGTCAGTCTCATAGTGCGTATATTTTCTTGAATCTTCATTCATTGTGGGAGATAGTTGGAAAACAAGAAATTTTCAAGTGAATTTTTAGGGTAACTTGAGTTGAAATTTTAGGCGGGATCCGCTGCTCGAAATGCATGAGAGATAGTTAAATGTATTCTCCTTTCATGGGGATGAACGTGGTATATTCACATGTTCAATTTTATTTACAGATGAATGAGATATTCAAGTCGGAAGTTGGCCAAAAACAAGAGATAATGAGATAAAAAAGAGTGAAAACTCTTTAGTCTCATATTGGAAGTGATATACAAATGAATGTGTCTGTTCGGCAAACAAAATGTTTATTTGGAATGATTGCACCTGTTCTGATTGAATGGATGTGTCTGTTCGAGGACAACTCATTTCGGCCGAACGGATGTGTCTGTTCCGCGAACGGATGTGTCTGTTCGTAACGGTTGCACCCGTTTCAACTGAACAGATGTGTCTGTTCAGAATGGTTGTGCCTGTTCTGATCAAACGGATGTGTCTACTCTGAAAGGCTTTCTCTGAATTCCTATATAAAGGACAAAATTTCACTCCAAAAAGAATAACAAAAAACTTGAATAACTCTGACAACTGAAGATTTCAAAACTCAATCAACTACAATGAATAAATTAAGTTCTTTAAAGAGGATTCTTTAAAATCCTGTTCAGATTTCAGAATTGTGTCTAAAATTTAAATTTTGGTACGTGTTCTTTTTTCTACTTTTGGTCAAGTGGAAGGTGAGGTCAACTTTGATTCGACTATACGTGATTTTACAAAGTGCTTCACAGAATACGTGAAGGAGTGTTATATCTTGAGAGATCAACATCCATTATCTCATATGCACTGTAGCGGGGGACGTAATTGTCTTAAGGAGATTCGCTTTACATGTGTCTCACTCTAAAATTTGATTTTATTCTATCACTCTGTTCATTTATACTGACTTCAATATTGCAGAAATTATTAAATTCCAATATATTCTCTGTCTATTTGAACTAAAGTTCTTATTGCAGGGATTATACTGAATAAAATATTCATACCGAAATATTTATTTTAATAAACATTATTACTAGATAAATTATTATTGAATTATTTATCTTGCTGACTTATTACTAATACGAGACTGAGTAAATACCAGTCTGATTCGTGTATAAAGAAAGAAATTTGAAAGATGATTCTGTAATTAAAGAACGTTCAATTGAATGAAAAATCTCTCACCTGATTTTTACCGACCTGGCTGATTGGACTTGTTGATCTTGAATTGGATTCTCAGAAGCAATACTAGAAAGGATGAAGATCTTTGAGAATCGGGAAAAGTGCTTCCGCTACATATATGATCTATGTATTCAATAATGTATAAATCATAGTGTTAAATTAATAGTGTCAAGTTTCAGGGATTGGAGGGAGTTATAACTTATGACATAGTTTATACAAGAATCAAAGCATAGGAGGGAGTTATAACTTAAGAAGTAATTAGATATTGCAGAAGAAGTATCATATAATTATTGTACTAATGAACGTTGATGCACTAGAATGCTAGAAAAGAAGAGAAACTATTTCTAAAATTTACTAAAACAAAAAAGCCTATAGTAAATCATAGAAAGTAGCCCTCATTTGCTTACATTCATAAAGTATCCTACAACTACTCAAAATCAAAATATAAGTCTTACAATGATTCAAACTGTAATAAAAATAGATTAAAAAAAAGAAAACGACCGGAAAATTTGCCAAATGGCCCAAAATCTTGAGCCTTCAAACACCTTCTATGCAAACTCAAATTGTGACAAATCCTGAATGCTCACAAACATAATAGGTCAGAGTCCTTGTAGAGATTTTCTTGTTATTTCTAATTGTTAAAGACTTTAATTATTATAGTTACCTATCAAGAGTCATTATAATTATCATATTAAAAGTCATGTTTCTATATACTACTAGTGCTACTAGGAGTCATATTTCTATAGAGTTTTCTTTATCTTGTAATTATAATGCCTATATATTTGGAGCATTGCCCACATCAATAATAATACGAAAACTCTTCTTCTAAAGTTCTGACATAGTATCAAAATAAAAATTCTAACCCTAACCTCTTCTTCTTCAAAAACCTTAACCCTATCTTTTCTCATCTTGAAAATTATTATTTATGACTTCTTGTAAACAGTACCGTGAACAGTACAAGGTAAGGTTCATCTTAAAAAAGCATGAAACGAAAGCCACAATCATCAAAAACCCTATCCGACATCAAGTTCTACACCATCAAAGTCCTCTGCTGCTCCTGATAACTGAGTTTTTATTCCCGATTACCTCTGCACCACTCATCGACGCTCCTTGTACTTACTACTACCTCAATATCACCTTTGATCGTCTCTGATCATCTCCACAACAACAATTGCGCCATCTACGATCATTATCATCTACTATCGAGGCTTTTGCTGCTTCTTATCATCTTTATTGAGTCAACTGTAGCCATCTATTACTCGTATTGCACCATCTATACTTATTTCTACTGTCAACCCAAGGGAAAGAATTATTTACCAGTGGCAAAGTTTGTGCGTGTATTTTTTGGTACTTACTCTACTGAGTTTGAGAAATATCTCAAAATCTCATTTTTCACTAAGTACTGAGTTTGATAATCTCTCAAAACCTTATCTTCTACGATTACTGAGTTTGATAATCTCTCAAAATCTCTTTTTCTTCTGGCTGAGTTTGCAGATCTCCCAAAATCTCTCCTACTGAGTTTGAAGATCTCCAAAACTTTCACTTCTATTGAGTTTGAAGATCTCCAAAATCTTAACTTATCTTAAGTTTGAAAAACTCTAAAATCTTAACTATATACAAGAATCATACAACCTTCATGTTTTGATTGACATACTCAACATCGACATCAATGCTTCAGCAACGCGAAATCAGTACTGCCTTGATCAATGCTCTAACGTGAAATCAGTAGTATAACATGGAATCAACAGTATGACACCGAATCAACAATGTGAAAACTTTATTTAGCATATGGTTTACTATTATTTATAACAAGCTTGGCATGATTGACATCCATGCTCCAGTTTGAAGGTGAAGTATTAAAGTTTTTTATTATTATAGTTTCCTATTAGGAATCATATTGTAGTTACCATATTAGGAGTTATGTTTTTATATGCCACTAGGAGTCATATTTCTATATGTTATTAGAAGTCTTACTCATATTATGAGAAATAATTGTATTAGAATTAGAGCTTTTCTTATCATGTAATTGTGATGTTTATATATTTGAGGCATTGTCCTCATCAAAAATAATACAAAAATCTATTCTTCTAAAATTTTAACATTAATGAAAGGTCATAATAGTGATTCTAGCTTATAGTTTGAATGTTATGATTCTCAAATTTGACCAAAATTTCATTGTTTTTTCTTAGCACATTTAAACTGGTTTGGTCCAAAGGAACGTTTGGAAACTCTTTGAAATTTGCTTCACATCATAATTAGAAAATTTTCCCAATCATAATTAAAAAGGGGGAAAATGTGTATTTATCCCTTTGTTTGTTCACTTGTTTTTTTAACCCCTCCCTCAACTTTGCTTCGTGATTTATCCATTGTTTCCATAGCTCTTCACCAGTTCCCTCTTTATTATTCTCCCAGAAATTAACCTAACAATTTACCTTTGATTTTCTTTTTTATTTTAAATTTCCTCCTAGAGAAAGGGTTACTGGCTGAAGTAAAAGTCTGTTGGAACATATCTCTTGCATTCAGTAAAAATAAGAACATAGCACAATTCGATGAATCGATGAATCGGTAAAAAGGAAAGAATGTATGAGATTACTCATACATTGAGTAGAGAGGTGATTGAAGACATGATTAATTACACTAGACCCAAGAGTCTATAGGGATTTGTGTTGGATCAAATTAAGTTTCAATCTTATTAACCATTCCATCTAGCCCCTTAACCAAATCATGATAAGTGGTAGCGGAGCTTCTATTTAATGCCCATCCTTAACCCCATCGAAGCCTATGTTTCTCCCTAGTATCAAAGCGCACTTCGTGGCCGACGAGGGAGTGGAATTAGATGTAAAGCTCAATGAATCGGGAACCAACTAAGGTCTAGTTCCCATAGACACTGGATATTTGTGAATGTGGAAAGTGATTTGTCCACAGAGTAAGTGAAGATTTGTGTATGAGCACCCTCCAGTTCAGACTAAGATCAAGTTTATCCATGGTAAGTTGTATGGAATCATGAGATGATCCCTATGGGTTTTCATAGCTGATTGAGGTGTATGCATAGACGATTGAGGTGTATCCATACATAAAAGGGGATATTATTGGGATATTCATGTGCAAATATAGTTTCGTGTCTTGAATAAAAAAGTAATGGATTTAAGTAGAAAATATAGGGTCAAACCTATCAACTTAACCTTTCTAGATAAAAGTGGTTTTAACCTCTATTTAAGGTTAATGTTACCCCCGTGGAGGCCCAATTACTCTTGCTAACATTGGTATTAGAGCCCATGGTTTCTTAGTCATTCAGTTCAACATGGTGAGAACTAACCATTTGATTTCTCCAACAATAAGACGGGCTAGAGAGCTATACAAGCTAAAGACATCTGTGTTGCTGGCTTTTGAAAGGGGGGAGAGAGAAACTTAATACAAGCTAAACACAGTCTGCCTTGTTGGCTTTTGAAAAAGCAAAAAAGACTTGTAGCTTACAAACTGTTCTCACAAGATGCGAAAGAGATTGCTTGTGTTCGACCACATACGAGGTAACGTGAAGTTTGTGTAAGGAGAGAGGAGATAAAAGCTTGATGGAAGAGTTTTTTTTTTAATCTCATCAGACCTTCACCCTAACTTTGATCAATGGTAAATAAACACTTAACTACAGTAATGTGTCGGCTGCTCTTGTAAATTATGAAGTAAGGAGGCACGACAAGCTATCTTCTTCTGTGGGTACATCAGCAGAGGCGTTGGCGATTAGAGACAGGAGTTCTAATCGGAAGGGCAAAGGTGATTGTGGGAGATCAAAGTCTAGGCCAGGTTTCAGATATCTGAAGAAGAACCAGTGCGCCTTCTGCAAAGAGTTAGGGCATTGGAAGATTGATTGTCCAAAGGCCAAGGGTAAAAAAGAGTCAAATACTGAGGCAAATCTCGCACAGGTCGTCAGTACTCAAGTCGATACTTCACATGCAGGTGGATTGAACTCAGACTCATCGGTATTCTCTTTCTCTGTTACTACTCCAATTGTTGGTTACTCAGAAGACTTTGAGTGAATTTTAGATACTAGAGCTACCTATCATGTATGCCCAAACAGGGATTAGTTTTCTAACTTTGAGAACCTAGATGGATGTTCTGCTATCATGAGTGATGATCGCTCATGTAACATGAAAGGAATAGGTACAGTCCAGATTAAGATATTTGCTGTGCGAGAATTAAAGAAAGTGAGGTATGTACCTCAACTTAAAAGGAATCTTATCTCAGTTGGTGCTTTGAAAATATTGGGTCTTGAGATATCTATAAGAGATGGTGTTCTCAAGATGACTAAAAGCTCAATGGTGGTTTTAAAGGGCGTCCGTCAAAATAATCTCTACTTGAAGGGTAGTACAAATACAAGTCAAGTTGCGACTTCTACAGATTCAGATAATGATTCTACCAGGCTGTGACATATGAGGCTTGGACATACAAGAGAAAATTCTTTGCAAGCTCTTGCAAAGTAAGGTCTGTTGAAAGGTGACAGAACCTGCAAATTAGAATTTTGTGAACATTGCACCATCGAAAAGAAGACCAAAGTGAAATTCGGCACAACGACTCACTGCACTAAGGGGATTCTAGATTATGTTCACACCGATGTTTGGGGATCTACTAAGACGACATCTATTAGAGGTAACCACTACTTTGTGACTTTTATAGATAATTATTCTAGGCGTTATTGGGTATATAACATGAAGCACAAAGGGAAAGGCTTAGATTGTTTGTGGACTGGAAGCAGAATATGGCGAAAAGCACGAAAAGAAAGATCAAGGTGCTCTAGTCAGATAACGGAGGTGAGTATAAGAGTAATCTTTTCCTAAAGCTATGCCGTGATGAGGGGATAAAAAAGCACCTCATAGTAAGAAAACACCGCAACAAAATGGGATAGCCGAAAGGATAAACAGGACTTTGCTAAAGAAAATCTGATGTATGTTATATAATGCCGGATAATCAAAAAAAATTTGGGCTGAGGTTTTGGTGTATGATTTCTATCTCGTTAACAGGTTGCCTTCGTCTGCGATAGGAGATAAAACTCCTCTGAAAGTTTGATCAGGGAAAACTGCTCAGGATTATGATTCGCTAAAGGTATTTGAGTGTCTGGCCTACTACCATATTAAGGAAGACAAGTTAGACCCAAGAGCGAAGAAATGTGTGTTCGTAGGATTTAAGAAAAGAGTAAAAGACTAGATTTAGGATTCTAAGGATAAGAGTTTATCCTCAACAGAGATGTCACGTTTAATGAGACTTCAATGTTGAAGCCTACAATCTCTCAGCAGATGGAGATTGAGAAGACCAAAGAGATATCGCAGCAGGTGGAGAGTGATGCTACTTCACCGTCTTTAGAAAGATCAGTATCATTGGAGATCATACTGACGGTGACACAGGGTAGTGATTATGTAACCGATAAGGATACTGATGATGATGAGGACCAAGGACAGGCTATGAGTGATGTCCATGAATCCATTGCCGTTGGAAGAACTAGAAGAAATTCATGTAACCCTAGTTGGCTCACTACAGATATGATTGTGATCTATGTTCTCCCAGTCATTGAAGAGGCAATCCCGTCTACGTATAGGGAAGCTGAAATCAGTTCAGAGTCCAAGATGTGAAAGGATGCCTTGGTGGAAGAGATGAGTTCTTTATACAAGAACGATACTTGGGAACTGACAGAGTTGCCCAAGGGAAAGAAGGCAATTGACTGTAAGTGAGTATATCTAAAGAAACAAGGATCTCTTAAAGATGATACTGTATGCTATAAAGCTAGATTGGTAGCTAAAGGCTACGCACAACGAGAAGGCATTGACTACAATGAGATATTCTCACATGTTGTAAAACACTCGTCGATTCGAATTTTGCTGGCGCTAGTAGCACAGTATGAGTTAAAACTTGATCAGTTCGATGTGAAGACCGCCTTTCTCCGTGGCGATCTTGAAGAGGAGATTTATATGTCTTAGTCGATGGGGTTCAAAACTACAGGAAAGGAGAATATGATATACAAGCTAAAGAAATCGCTGTATGGATTAAAACAGTCTCCAAGTCAGTGGTACAAGCGTTTCGACAGCTTTATAAGAGGAAAAAGGTACACACATAGCTATTATGACTGTTGGGGATATTCTGTCTCCTCGTTTTAAATTAACCGCAAACGCACGGTCGTTCGATGTAGCACTTGAGGGTCGATTCACAGGGACAGGTGGTTCTTTTGGTTTCAACACTTTTAGGCGAACTGAGTAAAAAGTTTTGGGATAGTTTTATTCTGAACTATGTGTTAATTTAGAAAAGTCAAGTACTTAGGATCGAATCCCCTAAACTAGCATCAAGAGGTCAATTTCGGTCTCCATACCGATTTGTTGTCACTTACTAAATTTTTACTTTTAATAGGCAAACTAAGTCTGAACACTACATCTAAGCATAGGGTATTATCTGCATCACATGGTCCATCAAAGGTAAATAAAATGACTAAATAAATTAAAAGTAGAAAAAGTAGTAAAACTCTAAGCATGGACCATTGACTGTTGATACATACATTGTCAAATAACTAGTGAGTCTAGAAATAATCTCCTAAAAGTTATACGTCAATTGGAGTGTACAACAGTTCTAAATAGGAGACCAACTGATGATCACATGAATTTAGGTTAGGTTCATCTCCCCTAAATACTCGCGAGGAATTTAGCTATGCATGATACAACTAACAATGAATTAAACTAATTAATACAATTAAATCAGTTTAAAATTATCTAAATTTAATTAAATAATTAATTGCAAACATTAATTAATTAATCTAATCTAATTAAATTAATTAAAAAATTAAAATACTTATTTTACAGGGGCGCCAAGGGTCGTCCCCTTCCTCCTTAAACTGGGGCGCCAAGGGCGCCGTGCCTCTTCAAAATGGGGCGCCAGGGGCGCCCCTTTCTTTTCAAATGGAGGGCGGAAGAGCGCCCTCTGTTTTCAAATGAGGGGTTGGCGCCCCCCTCAGCTGGACAGAGGCGCCAATGGCGCCTCTGTAGGCATTCTTTCTTCTTTTTCTTTTTTTTAGAAACGAAGAGATAAAGAAAATGAAAAATTAAAGGAAATTCAGCCTCAAAGAAAATTAGCCATCGGGAGAGAAAATAACTTCTGAAGAGATTGCAGAAAATTGAGAAAGTGGCCAAAATCCAAGGCCCCCCAAACCCTAACCTTTACATGTATATTTATAGTCTAGGGTTTGCCTATTTAACATGAAAGTCCAAAATAGTTACAAAATTATAAGGAAAATCATTAAATTAATTTTTGAACTTTTACATCTCTATCCATTTTGCATTTAAGCCCCTGACTTTTGCAAAATTGCGTTTTTTCCCCAACTGGCCTCGAACTCTTCCGAATTGATCGTAAATTTCTTTGATGTCAGTTTTAGACGTTGTAGAGCGATCCCAGCAGTGTCAAGCCTCCTATCTCGCCTTCAACTCCTTTTAACGCGCTCTACGGTCTTGAAAGAGTGCTTTTGTGATCCAGTCTTCTCCTAATAACTTTGTCTGCAAAATAGACTAAAAATACCCGAGTAGCATTATTTATAAACAAATGATAGATAAATATGGGCATGAAAATATGACAAAATTGGCGCTTAACAATGAACCATATGTGTATTACAATAAGCTACCCGGTGGAGAGTACATCTATCTACTGTTGTATGTAGACAAGATGCTCATCGCTTTTAAGAGCAGATCTGCAATAGATAAATTGAAGAAAGACTTGTCTTCTGAGTTCGAGATGAAGGATCTTGGTGAAGCGAAGAAGGTGCTAGGCCTAGAGATTGAGCGAGACCGAAGGAGTGGCAATGTTAGCTTGACACAGAAAGGGTATTTGCAGAAGGTACTTTAGAGGTTCAACATCAACGGTGATACGAAATCTGTAAGTACACCATTAGCTTCTCATTTCAAGTTAAAAGTCATTATGTCTCCTACTACTTTAGAGGATATAAAAACTTGATAGAAGAGTTTTTTATCTCATCGAAAGAGATAGTGCACAGATCAGAATTCAAAAGGAGCGAGAACACAGTCCATATGCAGTCAGAACAGAGGCCAGTCGACCGGGGCAGTTTGGTGCACGCAGCAGTTCGGTCGACCGCCCGGTCGACCGATGAAAGAACGATCGACTGAGCGGTCGACCGACTGGCACGAGCCCTGTTTTCTGTTGGGGGTCGGTCGACCAACCGGTCAACCGAAGGATGGTCGGCCGACCGAGCGGTCGACCGACAGACGGATCTGCTGGTTCTATTGGGATTCGAACTCCATTCTTAATCCGGAGTCGAATCTAATTGTCCTAAAACTCTAGGACTCTCTGACTATAAATTAAGGGGTATAGCCCTCATGAATTGTAACTTGTAATTGATTATTGAATCAATAAGATCTCTCTCTCTCCTTTGCCCCGAAGACGTAGGCAAATTATCGAATCTCGTTAAATATTATGTTTAGCTTTCTCTCTTATTTAATTGTTCTTGCCTTTTGGGTACTTCTTTGGTGTATCTCTCTTTGTTGGTTAGGATTTTCTCATTGGTTGTTGTCCTGGCGCGCAACAATTTGTTGGAATATATGTACATATTCAGTCAAAATGAACACCCTAGCACAATTTTGGTTGAAAGATGGAAAGAAGACATGACGTCAGTCCAACATCGAATAGGAGAAGATTGAATACATGGTCAAATTAAATTGGATGTAAAACTCCATGAGGACTTTCCCTTTTGGATCACAATGGCTTTCAATCTTATTAACCACTTTATCTATATTTAGACATCTTCTCAGTTAGGCCTTAACCAAAATAAAGTAGGTGTCAAAGCCACGAGCATGTAGTTGCAGCTCCACTTCCACTGCTCGCTTTTCTCACCACTTTCACCTTTCAATCTTCAGAGAACATCACATCAAACGTATGTACAGCGTTCACTATGAAAATAACGAATACGATGGACACAGGAATCAGTGAGACCACCATTTCTGTAACATATACTGAACTTAGTTTCACATAATTGTGAGGTTCTAACACTATTTTAGATTCTTCTTTTCCTTTTGGGTTGGTCACCTTTGCATTAGTTATAACGCAACTCGAGCTCATTTGCAGAACTATAGAAATCTTTATCACCGTAGCGCAATGGCACTCACAATATGATAACTTAAAAGCATTGTGAATGATCCACCCAATCAACTTGGTTCATCCGAACATGAAAAATATAAGCTCTGCTCTCATGGCATCTACTTAGCTATCCAGGGCAGAGCTCAGAGTCTACTCTCCCACATGGGCGGCCGTGCATCGAGTCTAGTGGATACTCTCTCTTGAGCTATGCCTATGGGCATAAAATCTTTTCAAAATTGATGGCCAAATATTGCAAATGCCTCAATAGCTAGTACAAGCAGCACTACTTCAATTTGTCCGCCACCACATGTTCAACATTTCGTCATTTCACCTCCACGTCCATTTCAGTAGGCTCCACTGTTATTGTTGATGAAGAAGACTGCCACTAATATGTAATAATAATGATGTAAAGGTGTTGGGAAAGTAAACATGTTTTTTTCAAGCCATGCGTTTTTTTTAATAGAAATTAAATACAGTGATGGCTCACGAGATTTCTTTACATTGGAACTGTAAACGATGTGACGTTCCAACGGGGTCAAGCTTTGCCGGCCGGTTTGGCTCGATTTGGCCAACAGGGAACGTGACCCACTCTCTCCCCCCACTACTTTCGAAAGAAAAAGTGACGGGTGGGGCCCATGACAGTCATTTCCAGGCGTTTTCACAGCCCATGCGGGTGGAAATTCAGGTCACCACAGATTTTTGCGGGTTTCACTGAAATGATTACATTTTTTAAAGCCAACTAAACAGTTGAGAATGAAAAAGCGACGTGACCTGTTTTTAGCCGCCCATGAACAGTTAATCTCCGGCCTCAAATCCGAAAAACAAAAACGCCATGTAAGGAATCACAGTGAAGTGAGGAAGTGGGGAAGTATAATTGCTCATTTCCCTATCTATCCAAACACCGGAAAAGAAAAATAAGAAAACCCCCATTTCCCTTTTTCATCTCTCTTTTACACAACCATTTTCTCACTTCCAGAGTGCTACAGTTAATTTTGTGGTCATGTAAATCTCATTTATAATAAGTTATAGCATAAAACAGTTAATTTTTTGGTCAAGTAAATCTCACTTGCATTCTAATTACAATCTATTTTTTATTTTTCTTAATTAATTTTTATTTTAATATTATTTTGCGGTCAACTTTGTGGTCAACTTTTCCACTTCCACTTTTCATTACCATCCAAACACCGGAAATGACAAAACATTTTCCAAACCACACTTCCCAACAATCATCCAAACACCAGAAAACTTACTACTCATTTCCCTTTTTCCTAAAGGAAATAAATCTTACTTCCTACTTTCTCACTTCACACCAATTCCTTAAATCCAAACAGACCCAAAGTTGAAGTGAGGAAGTGAGGAATTGAGAAAGTAGTAATAATTTCTTTTAGAATTTAAGAATTGGTTAGTAAGTTTTTCGGTGTTTGGATGTTATTAGAAAGTGTGGTTTGGAAAATATTTTGTCTTTTTCGATGTTTGAATAGTAATGTGAAAGTGAAAGTGGAAAAGTTGATCACAAAGTTGACCGTAAAATAATATTAAAATAAAAATTAATTAAAAAAATAAAAAATAGACTGTAATTAGAATGCAAGTGAGATTTACATGATCAAAAAATTAACTGTTTTGTGTTACAATTTATTACAAATGAGATTTACATGACCACAAAATTAACTGTAACATTCTGAAAGTGAGGAAATGGTTATGTAAAAGATAAAAGATAAAAGGAAAAGAGGTTTTCTTATTTTCTTTTTTCGGTATTTGCATAGATAGAGAAGTGAGCAATTATACTTCCCAATTTTCTTACTTCCGCCCACTTTCTTGCAACCAAACAGCCCAAAAGAAAACACCTCCTAAAAAGAAAAGGAGAAAAACACAATAGTAGTTTACATCTAGAACCTCTATGTCATACTTTACTATGATTAATGAGGGAGTTGGCATGCTAAAAGTTAACACCACTTATGCAAATAGTTTAGTGTTGAGTGGCTTACCCAACATGATTGCGGGGCCCCTCAGCCAGAGCTCCCCTTGGCGTCCGGGTCCCAGGGCCTCCCCGGTTGATGGGTCCACGATCTTAGCCTCCATATTCGACCCGATCCGACCGGCCGACCCGTATACGCTGCACTCCTCCGGACCCGACATACTCACTACTCCACCCGCCGACTCCGTCAACCCATACCCCTGTCCATCACACAAAATCAAAGATAAATAAATAAATTTTCTATTATTATGTTTTGCATATAATCACAACTTCAAGTGCGGAATATGCAAAGGAAAACGTTCTCGTTGATTCGCTGGAAAGCAGAAAAAGTTCAAGTGACTTTTTTAAATCGTTCGACAGAGAGAAGACGAGAGCATTTTAACTCAAAGATAAGTTTTCATTGAAAAGCTAAGTAATGAGTTTTGTAAGGGTTTATATGTTAAATTCCAATTCAACCGACCTGGCTAATCAACACGTGAGGGAACCGCTCCTTGAACTTCTCGGCCACCTCCTTCCCCAGCGGCGCTCCGCCGCAGCCCAGCACCTCCAGCGACGACAGATCGTACTTGTTCACCAGATCCGACTTGGCCAGCGCCACCACCAGCGGCGGCGACACCGGCATGTACGTGGCCCGGTGCCTCTCCACCGCCTCCAGCATCTTCCCGAACTCGAACCTCTCCATCAGCACCGTCGTGTGCCCCATCGCCGGGTTCCTCACTATCATAAACGCTCCAAACACGTGAAACAGCGGTATCGTGAACAGCCCGACCGGCGGGCTGTCCCTAGGCTCGTCGCTGGCAAACTTGTAGCCCGCGGTGAGGGCTATGAAGTTGCGGTGGCTGAGCGCCACTCCCTTCACTCGCCCGGTGGTCCCGGACGAGTAAAGGATCGCCGCCGTATCCGTCTGCGAGACAGACGGATACGGCGGCGGTGATGCCGCCGGCGAGCCGGAGAGGAATGTTTTAAACTGATCGGAATCGATGAGGACGGCGGGGAGAGCGGCAGGGAGTTTGGAGGCGGTGGAGGAGGTGGTGAAGGCGACGGAAGGGTTGGTGAGGGCGAGCTGGTGGGAGATTTCAGAAGGGGAGCTGATGGGGTTGGAGGGGGAGACGACGACGCCGAGGGAGAAGAGGGCGAAGTAGAGGACGGGGAGGCTGGGGGAGGTGGGGGCGAGGATGAAGGCGACGTGGCCCTTGGAGAGGCGGAGGTGGGAGCGGAGAGAGGAGGCGAGGGTTTGGATTTGGGAGATGAATTGAGGGTAGGAGATGGAGAGACCGGTGGAGGAGTCGATTATGGCGGGGTTGGAAGGGAGAGGGGAAGGGAGGAGGGAGAAGACGTAGGAGGTGATGTCAATAGGTTGGGTTATGGGAGGGAGCGGCGCCGGCGGGCGGAGAGAGTGGAAGGTTTTGGTTCTCGAGCAGAAACCGCTCCTTGGGTCGATGGAGGAGGAATTAGAAGCAGCAGCCATTTGCTGTTGTCCCTTCCTCGCTCGGAGAATTGGGATTTTTTTTTTATTGGAGGCGAGAATTTGATGGAATGAGTGATGGACAGAGACGGTAGTTAAGGGAATTATTGCATCAAATTACGCCGTGCTTGGTGGTGAGTAGCGATATCAGTGAATAATGAAATTGTGGATTGGTGAGTGAGAGAATTTTGTGTGAACCATTTGCTGGATTCTAGCAATTTGGTGCCAGCTGATGTCCTGTGAGTCACCCTGTTCCCATACATGCCCTGTGATATTTCTGCTATAGCTGAACTGTCGTCACTCATTGCTCATGCTAAATTGTGGGCAGTGAATTTCTGTGAGATTTTGAAAGGATTGATTATAGAGGTTCTCTTGGACTACGCATTCCCCAGTCTAGATGGCGTTCGATAAAAAATGTATGATGGCGTTCGATAAAAAATGTATGGATTAGCTTGTAAATTCAAGACAATAATTGAACCATCACCTTCTGTCATCCCCTCTCCCCGATAAGACTCCAGGCGTTTTGTATGCGTTCTTCCACGTCACACGTTCCGAGATGATCCAGATCATGTGACTTGAAAGGCGGGCTCATCTGCAAACTTCATAATTCACTCTCAGTTTCAGTTACTACTACCTCCACAATCACAAAATAAAGCAACAAAGATTTTTTTTGAAAGGTAGCATCGCCTCTCAAGATCAAGATAACTATATGGCTTGCAGTTCGCGAAAAGTCACCTATTGGCGCTACTTAGACGCCACATCAAATCGCTTTCGCTGTGTATCTTTTATGGAAATCACCCTGAGTCTTCTAATCACATTTTCTTATTCTGTGACTTCGCCTAGAGAGTGTGGCCCCTTATCATGACCCACCTGGCCTTTCATCCTGACCTACATCTCTCTAAAGCTTGTAAGAGGAGAGGTGGACTTCTTGATTCCCTGATGCATCTCCGAAGATTTGTAACATCCATATTCAAGTCATCGTCTGGTCCATCTAGAATAAACACAACTTGAGGAGTTTTAATAAAAAAATAGATTTCTGTAGAAGAAGTCTCTAACGGATTGTTTTCCACTCTGACGTCTTGAGTGATACTTTTATTTAGTATTGTATTTCTCTTCTTTATATTGTAAGTTATTTTTGTAATTTCCTTTCCTTCTTCTTTCCCTCGCTAGGTGAGGGATAGTTCTCTCTTTCCAGCTTTGTAATTTGCTTGTCTTTTCTTAAAAAAAAATAAATTGGGCCTTCCTAGGTCTCCTTTTCATCTCTAAAAAAAATTCTGAACTACCAAAAATTTGATATTCTGGACTTTACTCTCAATTTTGCGCACCATTTTAAAGCTATCGATGGTTTCACAATCAGATTCTTGTTTGTGATTTGCAACAATTGGCAAACCTGATTCTTGGAGATCATGGATTCTATATGGTAGTTTAACTTCAGTTTATGCAAAATTTCTCCCTAAAGAACTTCTGTCTCTCTCAGCCCAAATACCCAACCATTGCACCAATCGCAACCTTTCTAAAACAAGTGAATATGGACTCTAGTCTTGTGGACATTCTGCAACTCCAAAATCTCTGTCATCAAGGATCATCTTCCGCAATTTCTCAACTGCAACCTCAACTTAGAAAACAAATGGTCCCTTGATTCTTCTGCTGAGTCACACGAGACAGGTTGCATCCACCCTGTATCCCTGGACCCTATGTCGCTCAACCTTGTTTCTGTATTCACCCTATCCACTAAGGCTCTGCAAAAGCAGCAACTTCATTTAGGTATAGCCTTGGGAGATACCAAACAATCTCATGCCAACCAACTGGGAGCTGATGGATTCCTAAGAATTCGCCATGCCGAAGCAAATGAGAAAGCTTTTATGTTTTCCCCATTTCTGCAACACATGAGCTGAGGATTTCCTTGGAAGTTGCCAAACACCAATTCTTAGAAAATCCAGAACCAAAGCATAAGAGTATCAATCCTACAAGATCAGTTATCCTTCCTCGAGGCAACCAAGGATCAAACCAGAAACTCAGATGACCTTACCTGCACTGAAGAGCACAGTCCCGACCCCTTAGAATCGACTTCCATATTGGATAGTCATTTGAATTTTCAAGCCTATCCAGAAATTAGCTTGTTTAACATACTTGCAAACATGCATTGCGGCTAAAGAGACTTCTATCAGGTAACAGTGTCTGGATCAACTTCACATTTGCAACCTGCATTGCATCATAAATTCTCTTTAATTATAAACCCCCTTTCTTCTTAGTCAAAGTACACCTAGAGGGAGGTGAATAGGTGTAGTGTTAATCTAATGATCAATAATATGAAATTATAAACTTTTACACTATCACAATAGATATCCAAAAAGTGAAGTCAAATTTCCGGTGAAGAGCTCTAGAACTTCTCCTCAAGATTCCTCTTTTATAAGAGTTGAGGTGCTTCAATAGCTCCCTTGAATTAATACAAGTGTGAACAAAAGAACAATACTAAGCATATATAGGTGAACAATAATAGCAATGTAAGATATAAAGAGTGTAGAGCTTTGAGAGATAGCCAAACGCAAATACAAGGATATATTTCAAGGTTCGAGTACCTAACTCTACATCCCCACCTTTACCTAAAAGGATTTCAACTCTCTTCACTTAGAACTCCACAAATGATACAAACACAATGCTCTATGTAAGAGGAGTCACAAAGCCAACAATCTCTACACAAGAGATGGGCACAAAACCAACTCTTCTGCATAAGAGGGAAGCACAAAGCTAAGACACAAAGCCAAAATGAAAACAAGGATATAACACTTGGTGACCACAAAGATCACAAACAACACCTCTCACAATACAAGATCCTAGAGGATAGATTTTACAATGAATTGTTCAAGCTTGTGAGAAAACAAAGATTTTGAAAAAGAAGCACAAAAGAAAACACTTCAGAAAACTTCTTGAATGATGTAGAAATTGAAAATTTGAAACTTGAATTCTCAAAACTTGTTTTCTTTGTTTTTCCAAAAACTTTGAGAAGTGTAGATTTTGAGGCCCAAAAACTTGTTTAAAAACTCAGTTGAATGTAAGAAAAAATAGCTCTTCAAAAACTTGTTGAAAATCTGCCTAAAAACTCATTTATATAGGTCAAAACAAAACTAGTCATTAGGCACAAAACAGAGGCCACATTGGCCTTGCGGTCGACAGACAAGTCAACCGCTGAACCGCTATATTTTTAGCCATTGGAGATTGCCAGTCGACAACCCGATCGACCGAGCAAAACCCGAGATCTCTGCAGGATCAGTCGGTCGACCAGTCAGTCGACCGAGCTTTACTGCGGTCAACCGCCTGGTTGATCGAGCTTTGGTTCTGTGCGCATTTGTACACATCGATCGACCATGCGGTTGACCGGCAGCAGCCCAAAACCAATAACAAAACAATTTTTAAATGACATTTTGAAACCCATTTAAATTCTAATAAATCCCAATAAATTTCACAAAATAGGTTCATGTAAATACAATGTAGCACAAATATGTATGATCAAAAATCAACACATATTACAAACATGTGAACTATTTTTGAGACAAGAAAATTTAAGCTTAAAATAAAAACTATATTTTCCCAAAAACTAAACTTCTAAATGGAAATTCAATTTTTTCAAAACTTGTATAAATACAAAAACAAGTTATTGAAACACATATGAAGCACAATGTATATGAATGAAATCTAATACACATAATAAATGATATAAACTTGTTTTTGACAATAAGCATCAAAATAAGTTTTAATAAATATAAAACTTAAACACATGAACTAAATTCACCAAAATAAGTTACTTAAATATTTATGAAGCAACAATGTATATGAATGAAATCCAATACACATAAGCCAATGTAAACTTGTTTTGATGAAAACTATTCATGAAATCGAAAAATATATACTTGATAAACCAAAACTTAATATACATAGAAATAAGTTTCTATAAATAATTAAAGCTCTAATATATATTTGTAGATGAAATCCAACACATATTCCAAACTATAAAACTTATTCTATTGAGATGAAAACCATATAATCATAAACTTGTGAAACCAAAACGGTAAACTGAAAACCAAGACTATTGATCTTGAAAGACAATATTTAAACTTTGTGTGTGTAAGCTTGAATAATTAAAATTAATATATTCTTTACAAGAGATCTAAACTCACAAAATTTATACTCAATTCTTCTTGTAAATCTTTTTCTCTAAGTAGACTTGATTCAAACTTGATTCTCTAAGCTAGACTCCATCTTGAGTATTGGATATGTTCTATAAATTTGATCTCTTGAATCATCATGTGTTAGCTTCAAAGAAGCTAAACACTAAGATCTTGATCAATATCTGAAACTTAAATACCACAAGATCATTAGTATTATAACTACACAAGTTAGTGATCATTTAAACTAGAGTGATAGGCTTTTGGGTCAACAATCTTTCCCTTTTTGATGATAACAAAACTCATGAAGCTATATATGTTGGCCCAGAGGCCCTTCACTCTAGTTTTGATGTGATTAACTCGTGTAGTTATTGTTTACTAATAATCTTGTGATATTTAGTTTCAAATATTTGATCAAGATATTAGTATATGATTAGCTTCAATAAAGGTGTCTTGGAGCTTTCACATGGTGATTCAAGAGCTTGCGCGTCAAGATCGCATCTAGTACTCGGATGGAGTCAAGCTCGTTTGGATCGTGTTTGGATCAAGTCGACTTGGAGACGGAGTTCTACAAGAAGACATCGGTTTGTTTAGTTTAAGATTTTGTTTAGATCATTGTAAAAATTAGATAGTGTTGATATGCTCAAGTTCACAATACACACACAAGTTTTAAAGTTTCATGTTTGGTTTTCGGTTTAACCGGTTTTGATTTTTTTTCATATATATATTTTTCATGAATAGATAGAATCAAAATAAGTTTACATAGTTTAATATATATTAGATTTGATCTATATACATCTATGCTTCATCTTTTTAGAAAAATTTATTTTGATAGTCTATTTCATGAATTTGGAGTTTTGTATTTAAACAAAACTTATTTTTGTATTTAATGTCAAAAACATAGATATAATATCCTTCATGTATATTGAATTCTATCCATATACAATATGCTTTAAAGTTGTTTCAATATCATGTTTTTGTATGTATACAAGTTTATAGAAAAATTGTATTTTCCTTTAGAAGTTTGGTTTTTAGAAAATACCGTTTTTGGTTTAAGGCAAATTTTTATGAACACAAAAATGGTTCAAATAGTTTAGAATATGTGTTGTATTTTACTCACACATATTTGTATTTTAAAGATCTTCTAAGAACTGATTTTTGTGGAATTTATGTGATTTTATGGGATTTAATTGAAGTCAAAAACCTAAGTTTTTAATTCCTAAAAAGATTGACCTGGCTGTCTACCGGTTGACCGGTTCGGTTGACCGGTTCGGTTGACCGACGTGCACAGGACGTGCACGCAGCCTGAGCTGGTGGGCCGGTCGACCGGGCGGTCGACCGTCCAGAGGCTCTGCTCTCTGAAAATGGCCCCGGTCGACCGGCAGAGAGCTGCTGCTCTCTGTATCCAGTCCCGGTCGACCGGGCGGTCGACCGGAGGCACAACGGTCATAAAAGTGACCGTTGGGCCGGTCGACCAGCGGTCGACCGGAAGGGCAATTCTGCCCTTTCCAGCTGCCAACGGGCAGATTTATTTTGGGGCTATAAATACCCCATTCCTTGGCTGTTTTTTATAAGTTTTTAGAGAGCAAAATTTTCAATGTTTACTAGTGTTTTCAGCAAGTTTTTAAAAAGAGTTTTGGGCTTAAAGATTTGATCTTTATTTTGTTTTAAAGGGTTGGAAAAATCAAAGAAAAGAAAAGTCTTTGGGAATTGATTTGATCTTCATTTACATTTCTATCTAGAGTTTTTCCCTAGAGTTTTTCTTTGTGATTTTGATTTTTAAACTCTTTATATTCTCACACTTGAGCTATCATATCTATCCTATATATTAGGATCTTTATTTTGTGAGAAATATTTGGTTTGTGGTCTCTGAGATCACCAAGTATTGTAAACCCTTATCCTTCCTTGGCTTTGTGTCTTTCCCTCTAAGTGTAGAGGAGGTTGTGCATTGGATTGTGGTATCCCTCTAAGTATAGAGGTGATTGAGTTTGTGGTATCCCTCTAGTGAGATGTTGATCTTTATTTGGCTAGGTGTCTATCCCTCTAAGTGTATAGGTGATTTGTGTCGTGCCTTGCTTCTAGTGAGAGGTTATATTATTGGAGAGAGGAGTTGTGTACTCCCGGTTTGTATTTACCCAAATCCTCAGTGGAGGTTCCCTGTGTGGGAAGTCCTGTGTGGACGATTTAGTGGAAATCCTTCTGTGTGAAGGCGGGGACGTAGAGCTGGGTGCTCGAACCTCGAAACATATCTTGGTGTTTGCGTTTGATCCACTTTCTCTAATTCTCTCTCTTACATTGTGCATTGTTCATATTGTTCATATCATATACATGCTTGGTTTGATTGTGTGCCCATACTTGTGTTTAACCAAGAGAGCTTCATATAGCACCTCAACTCTTATTTATAGGAATTTAGAGGAGATAGTCCAGAGCCCTTCACCGGGAATTCGGCTACACTCTTTGGTTACACTAAGTGTGTTGCATTTAGTTTTTAATTTCGCATTATTTGTCATTAGATTAGCCTTACACCTATTCACCCCCCTCTAGGTGTACTTTCAATTGGCATCAGAGCCTACGCTCCTGATATTAGGTTTAACCACCTAGGAGTGAGATCTTGGTTAGCTAATCTATCATTTGCATTTACACATATATAGTTTGCACTCATAGATAACCCTCCCATGTTTGATATCTCTAAAATTGATATATGGAAGGTTAGGATGAGTTGGCATTTAAAAGCCATAGGTTGGAAAGTTTACCTTGCCATTACCAAGGAATTTTACCTTAGTAATAGCAAGCATTTAGAGGCCAATGCATAAGCCCTAGAGGCACTTAAAAAATCACTTAGCAAAGAATATTTAAATATGATTTCTCATTGTGATTCTGCCTTTGCAGTGTGGAACATTTTGACATCTCCCGAGCTACAAACGCAAATCAATGAGAAGGAGAAATCTAGTGGAGAAGAGTCCGACCAACAATGCTTCATGGTCCAAGGGAATGACTCCCTTGAGGTACATTCGGAAACTCAACTAGATGATTGTGCTAGTTCTTCCGGCGATGATATTATTGACGCGGATGCATTAAATGAAGAACTTTCTATTGTATGTGAAAAATTGCTTGAAAAATATAAAGCTTTGAAAAAGAAAAGTTTTGCATTAAATAAAGAAAATGAGGATTTAATTTCAAAACTTGATGTATCTTTACAAGAGAAGGTTGAGATTTCTAATGAAAGGGACTCATTGAAATCCCAACTTGAACTTGTCCTAAATGAAAATAAAATTTTGAAAAATAAAAATGATTGTGAAATTGTTGTGAAGAAAAATGAGACTTTATCTTCAAAACTTGATTTTGTTGTAAAAGAAAATGAAACTTTAACAAATAAAATTGCTTCTATTTCAAAGGAATTGGATTTGGTTTCTAAGAAAAATATTTCTGTGAAAAATAATATTGACTCACATGTTTGCCATGCTAGTATAGCTTCACATTCTAATGTTTCTATTGCATGCACCACCTCTTCTTCCATGATTGAAAATGATATTTGTAATTTAAAGAAGAGTGTTGATTGTTTGGGCTCCACTTTGAGCCAATGTGCCATGAACCACACACGTTTGGAATCCATGTTTCACAAGAAACAAGTTTCACTTATGCGTGCACACAAACTATGGCATACACATGATTCCCACGTTCATACACATAACACCTTGTATGCTCATGTGTACACTTGTACACATTGTGGACGTAAGGGTCACGTTGCAAAATTTTTTTATGATAGGATCCATGATTCAAATTTTACAAATAAATTTATTTGGGTTAGGAAAGGTGCTAACCCCCATGGACCCAAAAGAGTATGGGTACCAAAACTCACTCCTATTTTATTTGATGTAGGTGTGGGCTCTCATATAATGTGAGAGTTGTTGGTGCCTTGAGGTGGATGCGTTCCGAACTTAATGGTGACAATTTTGGATGCATCACTTTCAAGGGAAGTTTGGTGGGAGGACTGCCTTGGTTTGAAGACATAGAGATAATGCCCCTTTGGTTTTGGTGAGAATCTCTAACTCCTATTTATGTTTACATGCTTACATTCATTGATTCTTAGCATGTCATGTTTTAATGCTCATTATGTCAAAAATCATGCTTATTAGACGATTGACATACAAGTAGGGGTGCCACCGGATACGGATTATCCGCGGATATCCGCATCCGAATCCGCCTCCAATCCGGATACGGATATCATTTTTTCACATCCGTCAATATTCGTATCCGTATCCGTATCTGAAAGGTAGGTGCGGATACGGATATGGTAAAAGTAATATCTTATTCGTATCCGATCCGATATCCGAATGTTGCGTGCTTCATAATGATATCGGTATGGAGAAAACTATTCTTCAATGGAATAAGGTATTAAATTTGATATTTTAAGTTGGTGAAAAAGTAACAGTGAAAAGTATTCGATTCTTGCAAGAGCACCACATGATATTTTGAGTATTTCGACATCAACCATGTCATCCGAATCGGCATTTAGCACCGGAGGACGTGTAATCTATTGTTATAGAAGTTAAATGACAATGAATACGATGAATGTATTGATATGTACACAATTAATATCATAGTATGTATCACATTTAATATTGTAGTAGATGAGATATAAGTAATATAAGTATTTCTGTTAATTTATCTTTAACCATATCCATTTTAACATATCCGATTAGTATCCGCATCCGATCCGCTAATATCCGATTTATATATGATATCCGATTTTGGCGGATACGGATATCATTTTTCCACATCCGCTAATATCCGTATCCGTATCCGTATCCGAAGGTTGGGTGCGGATATGGATATGGTAGAGATAATATCCGATCCGTATCCGATCCGATGGCACCCCTACATACAAGTATAGTATTTGAGATACACCCATGTTTATATAGACCCATATTTTGTGTTCTCTCCATAGTTTAGCTATGTTGTATATCATAGTCTAATACATGTGTATTTACATAATGATCATATTGATATATGTTTTGTTTTATACTTCATGTTTTGATTACATGTTTAAATGTAACCTTTCATTAAAACTTGTGTATATACTTGTACAACTAGTGAGTCACTGATAAGGAAAGAAAATATAGTGGAGTATAATTCGCACAGATATTCAACAAAAGAGAGAAGGTTTAGAGTCAACCTTAGGTGCTTAAGCACTCCGAAGTGTATTCACAATGTGTAATGTACTCCTTTCCAAATCACCGTAGTAGCATAAGCTATACGGGTCGAATCCACAAGGAGAGCTCACGATGGAAGCTTTACGGTTTGGTGTTGAAGAAAGACAAACGAAAGTTCTTCTTTGTTTCAAAAGAATGAAAAAGACATGGAAAAGTAGGTGAAAGAATTGGTTGTGGTTTTGTACATGAAAGTAAAAACGATGAGAAGAGAATGAAAAGAATCTGAAAACAAGAATTGCTTTTAGGAAGAAAACTAAAGTAGAGAAAACTTGCAAAAGACTTTTAGAATGGAAAAAGTCATGACTAGCTAACCTTACTAACTTGCTAACTTACTAATCTCCGTTAGGGTGAAGCATGCCTCATGTTGATTCATCGGCAAGTGTTTGTCTTGCTTGTTGGTCAAGTTACTTTCCCCTTTGATGGATGGGTGATCATCTTGGACTTGTCTTGTAGCCTCATTGATTTCATCGGCTCTCAAGATAGAATTTCATGGTGGAATCGGGGAGTGTCACTCAAGGGATGCTAAGGAAGAAGATACAAAATTCATTAGACATTCAAGGCCATACAACAAGTTAGCATTGAAGTAAGAAAGTTGTACAACAAATAGCATATGTTTGGTGTTCCATCTCCATGTTCCATCAAGGCACTTGTTCTAAGACAAGGCTCTAAATGAGGCACACATGAATCATATGGAGAATTACAACAAGAGATTGCCAAGAATGAAAATAACCCATCGGGGATGAAAAAGACTCAACATTTGCAAGATTAAGAATTAGCATTCACCCAAGAGTTAGAAGTTAGCAAAGTTAGTGGTTACCTAGTCATGTTAGAAGAAGTTAGCTAGCCATTACAAGAGAAAGAAAACAACAAGACATTATGCTATGAAAGTAAAGCTTAAAGGAAATAAAGCAAGAAATGAAAAGCACTAGAAATTGCAATAGAAGAGAAAGTAGATTGGATTAATCCTTGCTTTGCTTCAAGTTGTCACCCCTTGATTACAAGCTTTCACTCTCTCACTATCTCTCTCTTGCAGAATTTCTAGGAGGAAGAAGAAGATTAAGAGCACTAAAACCTAGAGAAAAACTAAAAATTACAAGCTCTTTCCTCTATTCTCTCCTCTCCTTTTTGCACTGGCCCTGATGGTCTATTTATAGGCCTCAGGAGAAGAAGGCTCCAGAATCAGACAGCTGGGGATCAATCGCTGGCTCAACAGCCAGATAACTACCTCGGATCCGCGGCCAGAGCCGCGTTTCCGCGGCAGAATCTAGGCCGTTATGCCAGCGATTTCTGTTGCTGGTTTGTTACAGGTTGTTATCCACGTTGGCGCTTCTAGAAGGATGACTGGGCGCATGGATGAATCCAGAAACTGAGCTCAACTCTTGGGCTTCTTTTTGGGCTTTGAATTAATCCCCTTTTATTCTTGATAATTGCATGGATTTGTGGGCCTCTCTCCATTAAAATATGGACCAGCAAAAATAGAGAGAAAAAGAGTAAAAAATAGATTTTTATTGATATTATGCATAGTATAGAGGTGGAAGATGATGCAAAAATGAACTATAATCACACCCCCATACCTAGCTTTTGCTCGTCCCCGAGCAAAAAAAGAAAGAAAAAGAAAATCCTAACTAGATTATTACACCACTTTCGTAGGTGACACGATTGCACTGAGCACGTGCAACAAGCCGTTAAACATCTAGGTTACCCTAGAGGAGGAGTGTTGTCTCCTGAGGGTTTTCAGCGGATTGCACCCACAAAATCCATAAAGAAAAATAAAAGTGTTAGTGAAAATTTTGATCCATGTTTTCAAGATTCTAACTTGAGTTATAGGTTTTAGCTTACCCTAAACTTGTCATTCCTCTTATAAGCGTCTATTTAGAGTTTTGTTTTCAATTTAGGTTAAGTTTTTAAGGAAGAGATCAAAAACCGGATTTTGCATCAATCCTAGTATATATACATATATAAATATGAAAGATCTTTCTTAGACTAAGTTTATTTATTTACTAATATATATAACAATATATTTTTTTCTTTTTTTTCTTTTTATATACAATATTTATTTATTTACATTTCCTTAGATTCCTTAAGCTTTCTAATTTACCCTTGTAACGAGCCTCTTACCGATGACTCCCAAACCAGTTGGTCTTAGGGCACCAGATGAGAAAACATCCCTCGGGTTCGATGACTCAAGTAAACTAGGCCATGAATACTAAGGACTTAACCACCTTTAGGCGTGACTTGCCATGCTTCTTGAGGCACGGCTAACCAGCTTAATTAGTGGCTAAGTATTTATTTAGTTATTTATACATATATTTTTCTTTTTTTCTTTTTTTATTTATTTTTTATTATTATATATATGTAAATAAAGTCACAAAGTCTTTGATTAATCCCTCAATATGTTTAATGTATATATCCTAAAGAAAGAATTAAAATCTAGTTATCTTTCTTATCCTTTTTTACTTAACCTAAAAATCCAACAAAACTCCTCTTTTCAACTTATAATTAGAATTCATAGTTAAGAGCTTCCTTAATCCCTAAAGTCAAGTTTTGATTCTTTAAACATGGATCAAGAATTTTCCTTTTTTTTAATATATATATATTTTTTATTTTTCTAAAAGAAAAAGTAAAATCTAAAAGAAAATAAAAAATCTATAAAAATAGTAAAATCTAAAAGAAAATAAAAAACCTAAAAAGAACACGAAAATCCTAAAAAATAAAAATAAAAAACCTAAAAAGAAAATGAAAATCCTAGGTTAGAATCTACCCCCCATACCTATCTCATGCATTGTCCTCAATGTATGCAAGATAAAAAGATGCATGAAATAGGTAAAAGGTATGAAATCACTCCCTCCGTCTCTTTGGACCAGCGGTGGTGCTGGGTCCAGCCGACTGAGATCGCCGCAACCCCGCCTCAATGCGGTCCAACCTCGAGGATTGCTCCTCCACCTTCTTTCTAAGCCTGACCTGCCCCCTAAAAATTTTCTTCATGCCTTTCCAGATGGTGGACATGAAGGCATGTGAATCGGTTGGGGGTTCCTGATGCCAAAACTCAGGTTCATCTTCATCCTCTAAACTTTCCTCCGAAGAGGACTCCACCGGTATATCTTCGGGCTGGACACTAGGAGTCCAAACCGCGTGCAAACAGCTGTTATAGGAGCTGGTGGGTCGCTCAGGTGTCACAAACACTCGGTCAAAGGAATCAAAGACGGAGTCTGGTAGGAAAGTCCTACACAGACGCGTAACCAGAATAGGATGGGAGTGTTTGGCACCCCGAGTGCGGGAGGAGTTGGTAATGATCGCGTGGAAGATGACCTTATTTAAGCAGACCGTGTGTTGCCTGGTCATTAAATCGTGAATTATTTGCAACACCGGGCGGTTGAAGGAAGTTGTGTGGTCCAGCCCTAAAATGTTACGTTGGATCCAGCATCCAACGCAGTGTACGTTCCTAAAGGTAGTGCTGGCCTTAAGCCCACGGTTCTGCTCAGTGCAGCGAGCCCCCATGAGTGTCATATAATCGATCAGTGGGAGGGGATCGCTGTGCTGTGGGTGAATGGAGACATGTGTGTGTTCCTCAAGAAGAGGAAGAGTGATGAATAAGTCGCCCAAGGGCATGTGTACGGTGAATTGGTATGTGTGTGTGTCAACAGATGCATGGTCAATATTAGTGTAGAACATTGTCACCAATTCGGGACAATAAAAGGCATCGTTCTCAGAGTTATCGTACACTAAGGTATACCAATCCCAAGCCCTAATTCGATCTAGAAACATATGGCCATACCCATTCGGATCACATAATATTTTCCCAAAGTCTTTCTCAGCAAATATTAAAGGTGCCATGCTAATAATCTAGGATCAAAGCAATAAAATTGGAGAGATCAAGATTCAAACCGCCCCCGGAATTCGTGGGGGGAAAACAAATCTCGATCTTGCAGCGGGCACAGGTGACAGATTTTGGAAGATGTGGCACTAGATCTGCCACGAGCGCTTGAAATCGATCAGTAGAAAATTTGGCGGCGCTCTGGAGGCTTCAGGAATGCCGCGGATCTGCGGCTGTGGTCGCGGGAACGCGGCAGGAAGGAAGGCTCTGGGGAGCAGAAAAATTGCAGAGGGCGGCGCTTTGAGAGGGGTTTCAGATCTGAGGTTGATTATGCGTTTGAAGGAGTAGAAGTGGGTTAAAGAGGATATTTATAGGAGGGAAAAGATTGGGAGTTCCACTTTTATCCCTAGGTAAAAAGATATTTACAAACCTAGGGACTTGAAATTTTTAAAAGAAGGAGTTTGACCCTAGGGAAAAAGAGTTATGGAGAAACCTAGGGTTTTGGGGGATTTGAATTTTGAAAGTTGTAGAACTCTTTTAAAGGAATTTGCACAAAAGTCCCACATTTTCTTCTCTTTTTTTTTATATATTTATTTACAAAAAGTGTACAAAAACTATTTACAAGGAATATGTACAAGTGTGTCCATTGCCTAAGCTTTTCTTTGGTCGTTTCCCTCTAGCCCGTTTCCCATCATTCCAGTGTGTTTGTTTGCGCGGGATTAGTTGGGAAACGAGTGCAATTATTTTCTGAGCCTTAGGCATTTCCAGTCTCAATGGCTTATTGTTATTCATCCTCATTTCACCACAAAGTTCACTAAAAATTTCTTCATCACCACTTTTTTCACTCTGAATTTCTTTACTCCCAGTGTTAAGAAATTCCAGCTCTTCTCCATACAAATCCTCAAAACTAACATCTTCCTTCAGAGTTGTACAATTAGTTAACCGACCCCGGGTTGGCTCATCCAGAAACATGATTTCATCAGCGAAGAGGTCTTCAAAAGTTATATCAATTGGAGGTTCTTGAATCATATCCTCATGGGATACATTCACAGTTGGCTCACTGAAAGTGAAGATATCCAAATCAACTTTCCCCTTTTGAAAGGGTACTCGGATAACAGGATTTTTCACTTCAAGAGAATCACAAACTTGTGACTCATCTTTACTTTTTTCCTCACAATTGTTTCTGACAAAGTTAACCTCGAATGTTTGATCTTTAATCCTACGAGGTTGCATGCTGAAGACATTCAATTCTCTCGTCATATCCCCAAAAGTTATCCTCATTGACCCATTCCTGCAATTTATGATGGCATTTGCTGTAGCCAGGAATGGTCGTCCCAAGATGACAGGAGTTTGAGCCCTATGATTGGTATTAGACACAGGTTGTGTCTCAAGAACTACAAAATCTACAGGGTAAATGAACTCCCCAACTCTGACAAGGACATCGTGAATTTCCCCTTGGGTCTCTTGACAGAGCGATCAGCCAGTTGTATCGTCATTTGGGTCGGGCGGAGATCACCTAACCCTAATTGTTGGTACACAGAAAAAGGCAGGAGATTGATACTGGCCCCCAAATCAAGTAGTGTCCTATTGATGGTAGTCTGTCCTATGACACAAGATATGGTCGGGCTCCCTGGGTCCTTGTATTTGACAGGAATGGGCCCAGTGAATAACTCACTGATGTGTGATTCCAGGAAGACTTTTTTAGGGACTTGTGTTTTCCTCTTCTTGGTGCACATTTCCTATAAGAATTTTGCATATGATGGCACTTGTTGTATGGCATCAAGAAGAGGGACATTGATTTGGACCTTGTTAAACATTTCTCGTATCTTCTCCATATGAGCATTCAACTTGTGATTTGTAAGCCTATTTGGAAATGGTGCCCTAGGCTTATAAGGTTGCTCATCTACTTTTTCTTTTCCTTTGGCTTTTGAAGTTGATGGCTCTGAACTAGAAGATGGATTGTCAGAAGTTGGTTGTACTGGAACTGGAGGGGTTGACTTTGGCACTGGATGGGATGGTTGAGTAGAAGCCCTATTATCTACCTGTTTTTCAGATCTCAGGATATGAATAGCGTTGCAATGACTGGGGCCCTGTCTTCCACTTCATGCAAAGGGAAGTGATTTTTGGGATTGGGCATTGGCTGACTTAGAAACATTCCTTTTTGTCTCTCATTGAAAGAATTATTCAGTTGCCCAATTTGGACCTGTACTTTGTTCATATCCTATTGATGGTTCTTCATTAGGGTTTCTATCATCTTTTCCAACTTTGATAGTTTGTCATCTGAATCATTCTGGGGTGGATGTTGGTGATATGGAGACTGGAAGTGTGTTTGATAGTGTGGTGGGCTCTGATAGGATTGTGATTGTGGTGGACTTTGATATGGATGAAAATTCGGTGAATTACGATTGAGACTGTGTTGAGGAGGCTGAGCATTATATGGATGTGAAAATGATGGCCTATGTTGCTCAGGACCAGACTGACTCCACGAAAAATTTGGATGGTTTCGCCATCCCGAATTGTACGTATTGGAGTATGGATTGTGATTGGGTCTGGTAAAAGCGGCATTCGTATTCTCCTGATATGATTGAGACTGATATACAGGACACTCCTCGAATACATGGTTGAGGTCATGACAAAAGGTGCAACCCGGTTTGACCATAGGTGATGGGTTGACCTGATTAACAGCAGAATGTTCCCGTGATTCAAGCAGTTCTATCCTCTTCATTAATTGTGTGATCTTGGCTTCAGCAGCTATAGAGGATTCTATGGAATGTATACCGGTTCTGGAAGTAGTGGGAGTGGGTTTATCTGGGCATGACTCCCACTGAATGGTTTTCTCGGCTAGGGCTTCAAAGAGATCCCACCCCTGATTCTCATCTTTCTTTAAAAATTTCCCTTGGCACATGGATTCAAGGAGTGTTTTCGTTTGGTAATCAAGTCCGTCATAGATAATTTGGCACTGACGCCATTTCTCTATGCCGTGATGAGGACATAGGGCTAGAAGGTCTTTGAAACGCTCAAAATATTTCCAGAAGGGTTCGTTTGATTCCTGCTTGAATTGCATGATGTTCTTTCTCATGAGGACTGTCTTATGAATAGGATAAAATTTCTTAAGAAATACTTTTACAAAATCATCCCATGAAGATATCGAACTGGCAGGAAGATTGTAAAGCCATTTCTTAGCTAAGTCCTTCAGCGCAAAAGGTATGGACCTTAACCTAACAGCATCCTCAGTCAATTGGGAAATTCTCATCATTACACATACTTCTTCGAACTCTCGAATGAAGAAGTACGCGTCCTCAGACTCTAAACCATGAAATCGTGAAAGTGTATTGATGAATTGTGGTTTCAGCTCAAAATGATTTCCATTGGTAACAGGGAGAAGAATGCATGATGGAAGGGAGGTGCGAATCGGATAGAATCTGTCTTGAAGCGAAACGTTGTTTTCCATTGTGTGAAGTGGTGGTGTTGGTGCAAGTGTAGAAATTCTAACAAGTCTTACAGAATCTGGATCCTGGTACCATTCTTGCATATATAGTCACAAACAACGTTCACCGATCACACCAGCGAAAAGAAAAAATAACAAACAATAAAAGAAAAATCAATCCCAAGCTATCTAGGATTCCTGGACCTAGACGACTCCTAACTGTTCGATGAACCAAAGAAGGTTGTTGCTTGAATCAGACCACAGCTAATCAGCCAGGTAGGGGCAAAATACGGTGGGAGGTATCCGTGCGTAAGCAACGGGCCTTAATTACGCCAAACCACGGTATCTTCGAGGCTTAACCTCTTAATCCCCAGCCTTAGACACTGATTTCACCGGAGTATGAATCAAAATCAACTTCCAACTTCAGTCGATCTCCTACTGAGTCCGGATGTCCCTAGGGCCAACGTCTATCAGATTTTATTAAAAGGCTTGGGATTGTGAGTGCTGGGATGGTGGTTTTTGGGCTAAGGAAAGGGTGATGAAATCCCCATCTTATCTTATTTATTGGGTAATGCCCTTAAAATCGATTTTGTGCAAGTGTACGATATAAGCAAACAAGGTTCACTCAAAGCGATATAAATCAACCAAGAAGTGAGTCCTAATCAAAATGCAATGCGCACGTACCTTACTCCAGCACTCTTCAACAGTAAAGTAAATGAATTGAAAAGACACGTGCCTAGAAATGCAAACGTCTAATCAATTTTTAACTTTGCAACTAATATTTTACTGTTGATTATTAGCAGGAATATGGTGAAGCATACAAGAATTAAGTATTGCAACAGCTGTTATTTTGCAGAGCAAGCAACCCTGCAGAAAATTGTGAGTAGTTCACTCTTCTTTGCCGCGGAACCGCGGCTTTGGCTGTAGAATCGCGGCAAATCAGAGGGCAACTGGTCTCTGCTTTCTATAGCAGAGGCCCAGGGCCACTTATATGTCACTGCAATGCTAGTTTTCCTATTTCTTCACCTGTAACCTGCAACAGAGAAGAAAGTTCGTTTAGTTCTTCAATTGAATCAAAACCGTTGCTCTCCCCGGCAACGGCGCCAAAAATTTGATAAGGAAAGAAAATATAGAGGAGTATAATTCGCACAGATATTCAACAAAAGAGAGAAGGTTTAGAGTCAACCTTAGGTGCTTAAGCACTCCGAAGTGTATTCACAATGTGTAATGTACTCCTTTCCAAATCACCGTAGTAGCATAAGCTACACGAGTCGAATCCACAAGGAGAGCTCACGATGGAAGCTTTACGGTTTGGTGTTGAAGAAAGACAAACGAAAGTTCTTCTTTGTTTCAAAAGAATGAAAAAGACATGGAAAAGTAGGTGAAAGAATTGGTTGTGGTTTTGTACATGAAAGTAAAAACGATGAGAAGAGAATGAAAAGAATTTGAAAACAATAATTGCTTTTAGGAAGAAAACTAAAGTAGAGAAAACTTGCAAAAGATTTTTAGAATGAAAAAAGCCATGACTAGCTAACCTTACTAACTTGCTAACTTACTAATCTCCGTTAGGGTGAAGCATGCCTCATGTTGATTCATCGGCAAGTGTTTGTCTTGCTTGTTGGTCAAGTTACTTTCCCCTTTGATGGATGGGTGATCATCTTGGACTTGTCTTGTAGCCTCATTGATTTCATCGGCTCTCAAGATAGAATTTCATGGTGGAATCGGGGAGTGTCACTCAAGGGATGCTAAGGAAGAAGATACAAAATTCATTAGACATTCAAGGCCATACAACAAGTTAGCATTGAAGTAAGAAAGTTGTACAACAAATAGCATATGTTTGGTGTTCCATCTCCATGTTCCCTCAAGGCACTTGTTCTAAGACAAGGCTCTAAATGAGGCACACATGAATCATATGGAGAATTACAACAAGAGATTGCCAAGAATGAAAATAACCCATCGGGGATGAAAAAGACTCAACATTTACAAGATTAAGAATTAGCATTCACCCAAGAGTTAGAAGTTAGCAAAGTTAGTGGTTAGCTAGTCATGTTAGAAAAAGTTAGCTAGCCATTACAAGAGAAAGAAAACAACAAGATATTATGCTATGAAAGCAAAGCTTGAAGGAAATAAAGCAAGAAATAAAAAGCACTAGAAATTGCAATAGAAGAGAAAGTAGATTGGATTAATCCTTACTTTGCTTCAAGTTGTCACCCCTTGATTACAAGCTTTCACTCTCTCACTATCTCTCTCTTGCAGAATTTCTAGGAGGAAGAAGAAGACTAAGAGCACTAAAACCTAGAGAAAAATTAAAAATTACAAGCTCTTTCCTCTATTCTCTCCTCTCCTTTTTGCACTGGCCCTGATGGTCTATTTATAGGCCTCAGGAGAAGAAGGCTCCAGAATCAGACAGCTGGGGATCAATCGCTGGCTCAACGGCCAGATAACTGCCGCGGATCCGCGGCCAGAGCCGCGTTTCCGCGGCAGAATCTAGGCCGTTATGCCAGCGATTTCTGTTGCTGGTTTGTTACAGGTTGTTATCCACGTTGGCGCTTCTAGAAGGCTGACTGGGCGCATGGATGAATCCAGAAACTGGGCTCAACTCTTGGGCTTCTTTTTGGGCTTTGAATTAATCCCCTTTTATTCTTGATAATTGCATGGATTTGTGGGCCTCTCTCCATTAAAATATGGACCTGCAAAAATAGAGAGAAAAAGAGTAAAAAACAGATTTTTATTGATATTATGCATAGTATAGAGGTGGAAGATGATGCAAAAATGAACTATAATCAGTCACAAATAGATTATTATATGTTTGTACTTGATTGCTCATTTGTACTCATTAGATGTACTAGTATAACCTAGTTTTGATGACTCTTGCATTTTGACTTGTATTCTCTATTTTTGGACATGTTTTTATAATAATATGTTTACCTTCATGTATATGTAAATTTTATCTAAAACTATTGGGTATACATGTATAACCTTGAGTCATTTGCCTTTCATGCAATATTCTTTTATGGACTCAATTGTGTTTGAATATGTATGTATACTTTTAGTTTAGACTAAACATACATATACCTTGAAGTAGATTTAGTTTTGATGATTTTTATAAAGGAATTTCACATTGAGCCTTCATTGCCTATTCCCATGATTTTGTGATTACATGATTCTTTCACTCACATTACTTGATGTTTTCTCATGACTTTGTTTTCATGAGTATTATATGTGCTTTATAGACTTTGAGTGTTGATTATTTGATTTTCATATTTTCATGGATATATTCTTGGTTTATTCCTTGCTTGAAGGATTTCGTACTAGTTTTCAAGATTATCATAAAACTAGTTGCGTTATTCTTCATTTGGTAGAGTTTTCAATTATGCTAAACTTATTTTCAAACTTATTTTTGAAAACCCCTACCCATCAAGGGCGGTTGGATGGGTGACCATGCCTTGTATGCTTAATTGAAAATCATTTTAACATGTGCATGAAAGGGAGGTATTTATGAGTTATACACTTGATCCTCATCATATTTTCAATTGGTATCTCAATTGACATTTTTTTGGTTGTATACTCATATGTGTTTTCAATATATGTATGCTTCAAAATTTCAAAAGGTATCAATTTCTATTGGTATTTATTTTTTCATACATATATACATGATTTGATTGTGCTTACTATATCTTTACATCTTAAAGCACAAATTATGTTTATACTAAGCTTGATTTACTCCTTAATGACTATTAGTTTTCAAATTAATATTTTATACAAGCTTATGCATCATTTTTAATGGTATTTCATAAAAAGAGAGAAAACTTCATGTTTTAGTTTTCAATCGATTGTATTTCCAATTGGTATCCTACTCCTACACTTTATGACATAAAATTAGAATAATATCATTTTTCATCAATATTATGATTTGGTATATTATTTTTCAATTAGTTTCCTATGCTCTTAATGAAAAATATTTTAATTTGGAATTTGCTAACATTTTCAATAATTGATATCAAAAATCTTAAATTGGCTTTATTTTAAAATTTAGTATCTTTATTGCAAAATGAATTGTTTAACCAAATAGTTTGTTTGTTTTTCAATTAGTATCATATCTCATTTTAAATTGGTATCGATACTGAAATGAGTTATATTTACATAAAAAAATTTGGCTTTCACTTTCAATTGATATCAAAATTATAAAATATTCTCATTTGGTCTCTATATTACAAAATGTTTACAATTGGTATCATGATTTACAATATACATATATATTTCAAATTGGTATCAAAACATACAATGTTTCATTTTCCATTGGTATCAAAAGTTTACAATATATTTTCAATTGGTATCTTTTAGTATCTTAAAAATTTTTATTTATTTTTCAATTGGTATCATAATTTGGTATCAAAAGTTTTGATATGTATTACCTATATGTAAGAGGAGCTTAACATCTTCTCTATATATATATATTCATGTTGAGTGTATCTCATATTGAAGAGCTTGACAGCTCTTCTTTATGTCTTACACATGTGTAAGAGGAGCTTCACATCTCCTTTTATACATTGTATATTATGCTTTATGTGGTTAGGGTTTAGTCATCTCTTTTCATATAAATGCATGTATGCAGAGGGAGTTAACTCACGTCTCTCCTCTTCATAAATGTATATAGCATATACACCTTTATTGTTTTGATTTATGTTAAAAGGAAGAAAAATATTATTTATGTCTTTGGTGTTTGTACCCCTTTGTTGATGAATTGATAAAAAGGGGAGAGAAATTTGGAGTTTTTATATATGCATATTTGTTTAATTTGTTACCTTTTACCATTGGTATCAAGAGCATCTTTTATTGGTACCAAGAGCATGTTTATTTCATTAGTATCAAATATCATGCTTATGCATATTTATGTTGAGCATTCATGACATATCTTTATTGTTTATCGCTATGCATGAGTTAAGAGGGAGCTTCTATGAAGCTTAACTTTAATCCATGCATATATAACTCCATGAGTTTTGTCATCATCAAAAAGGGGGAGATTGTTGGCCCAGAGGCCCTTCACTCTAGTTTTGATGATGATTAACTCATGTAGTTATTGTTTACTAATAATCTTGTGATATTTAGTTTCAGGTATTTGATCAAGATATTAGTAGGTGATTAGCTTCAACAAGGGTGTTTTGGAGCTTTCACATGGTGATTCAAGAGCTCGCGCGTAAAGATCGCATCTAGTACTCGGATGGAGTCAAGCTCGTTTGGATCGTGTTTGGATCGAGTCGACTTGGAGACGGAGTTCTACAAGAAGACATCGGTTTGTTTAGTTTGAGATTTTATTTAGATCATTGTAAAGATTAGATAGTGTTGATATGCTCAAGTTCACAATACACACACAAGTTTTAAAGTTTCATGTTTGGTTTTCGGTTTAACCAGTTTCTGTTTTTTTTCTTCATATATATGATTTTCATGAATAGATAGAATCAAAATAAGTTTACATGGTTTAATGTATATTAGATTTGATCTATATACATCTATGCTTCATCTTTTTAGAAAAACTTATTTTCATAGTCTATTTCATGAGTTTGAAGTTTTGTATTTAAACAAAACTTATTTTTGTATTTAATGTCAAAAACATAGATATAATATCCTTCATGTATATTGGATTCTATCCATATACAATATGCTTCAAAGTTGTTTCAATATCATGTTTTGTATTTATACAAGTTTATAGAAAAACCGTATTTTCCTTTAGAAGTTTGGTTTCTAGAAAAAACCGTTTTTTGCTTTAAGACAAATTTTCAAGAACACAAAAATGGTTCAAATAGTTTAGAATATGTGTTGAATTTTACTCACACATATTTGTATTTCAAAGATCTTATAAGAACTGATTTTTGTGGAATTTATGTAATTTTATGGCATTTAATTTAAGTCGAAAACCTAAGTTTTTAATCTCTAAAAAGATTGACCTGGCTGTCTGCCGGTCGACCGGTCCGGTCGACCGATGTGCACAGGACGTGGACGCAGCCTGGGCTGGTGGGCCGGTCGACCGGGCGGTCGACCGTCCATAAAGCTCTGCTCTCTGGAAATGGCCCCGGTCGACCGGCCGGTCGACCGGCAGAGAGCTGCTGCTCTCTGTATCCAGTCCCAGTCGACCGGGCGGTCGACCGGAGGCATAACGATCATAAAAATGATCGTTGGGCCGGTCGACCGGAAAGGCAATTCTGCCCTTTCCAGCTGCCAACTGGCAGATTTATTTTGGGGCTATAAATACCCCATTCCTTTGATGTTTTCTATAAGTTTTTAGAGAGCAAAATTTTCAATCTTTACAAGTATTTTACAACAAGTTTTTTAAAAGAGTTTTGGGCTTAAAGATTTGATCTTTATTTTGTTTTAAAGGGTTGGAAAAATCAAAAAAAAGAAAAGTCTTTGGGAATTGATTTGATCTTCATTTACATTTCTATCTAGAGTTTTTCCCTAGAGTTTTTTTTTGTGATTTTGATTTCCAAACTCTTTATATTCTCACACTTGAGCTATCATATCTATCCTATCTATTAGGATCTTTGTTTTGTGGGAAAGATTTGGTTTGTGATCTTTGAGATAACCAGGTATTATAAACCCTTATCCTTGCTTGGCTCTGTGCCTTTCCCTCTAAGTGTAGAGGAGGTTGTGCATTGGATTGTGGTTATCCCTCTAAGTGTAGAGGTGATAGAGTTTGTTGGTATCCCTCTAGTGAGAGGTTGATCTTTGTTTGGCTAGATGCCTATCCCTCTATGTGTAGAGGTGATTCGTGTCGTGCCTTGCCTCTAGTGAGAGGTTGTATTGTTAGATAGAGGAGTTGTGTACTCCCGGTTTGTATTCACCCAAATTCTCTGTGGAGGTTCCTTGTGTGGAAGTCCTGTGTGGACGATTTAGTGGAAATCCTTCTGTGTGAAGGCGGGGACGTAGAGCTGGGTGCTCGAACCTCGAAACATATTTTGGTGTTTGCGTTTGATCCACTTTCTCTAACTCTCTTTCTTACATTGTGCATTGTTCATATTGTTCATATCATATACATGCTTAGTTTGATTGTGTGCCCATACTTGTGTTTAACCAAGAGAGCTTCATATAGCACCTCAACTTTTATTTAGAGGAATTTAGAGGAGATAGTCCAGAGCCCTTCAACAAGAATTCGGCTACACTCTTTAGTTACACTAAGTGTGCTGCATTAGTTTTTAATTCCGCATTATTTGTCATTAGATTAGCCTTACACCTATTCACCCCTCCTCTTGGTGTACTTTCAATATATGCATGGATTAAAGATGAGCTTTGCAATAACTAACGCATAGCATAAAACATATAAATATTCACTTAAAGTTTTAGATACGAATCACACCAATTATATGGATATTCAATATAAGCTCTAGATACTAATACCAAACACCAAAAGTGTATGCAATGTGGGCTCTAGATATAAAATAAATCATGAACACAAATCATGAATATAAATATATATATGCTAACATAGAATACAAGCATGCATATATATACTCTAAAATCTCTCCCCCCCCCCTTTTTGTAAATTCATCTAAAAGGGTACACAAAATAAAGTACATGTACATGCAATATAAATTTATGAAGAGGAGAGATGTCAAGTTAACTCCCCTTGCATACATGCATTACATGGAGAAGGAATGACTAAAACCCAAACCCATATAAGCATAGTATATTATGTATTGAGGGAGATATTAACTCCCCCTACACACGTGTATAATATAGAGAAGAGAGATCATGTCTTCCTTATATAATACACTCATCATAAGTTTATATATAGAGAAGACGTTAAGTTAACTTTTCTTGCATATAGGCAATAAGCATCAAAAACAAATTTTGAAAGCAAAATGAAACTATAATTTTCTAAGATACCAATTTTAACATAAAATATGAATGCCAATTGGAAAACTAGGAATACCAATTGAAAGCATAAGCATATATACTAATTTGCAAAACAATATTGATACTAAATGAAGGTTTAAATATGATACCAATCAAATAGAAAGTGAAAACACATGATACCAATTTTGAAATTCTAAAACAATTTTGAAAAATAGATACCAATTGTAATATTTGATACCAATTGATAGTAAACTCAAGAAATTTCTCCTCCTTTTTGAAACACTAACAAAACTATTGCATAAACTTGTAAAAGATACCAAATAATATTTAGAACTATATCAAGTTTAGCATAAATCAATTTGTGCTATTAAAAATATGTATGGACGTTGTTAAATAAGCACAAAGAATCACATATATGTATGTATGCCAATAGAGATACCATTTGAAATATGAAAGCATACATATATAAGTAAATAAGAATGAGTATATAAAAGTCAATTTTCATGATAAACAAGTGTATGACTCATTGATATACCACCCTAACATCCACATGTCAAAAGAATAGTCATTGAGAGCATACAAGGTATGGTCGCCCATCTAACCGCTCTCTAAGAGTAGAAGTTTTCAAAATAATGATTTTGAAAATGGTTGAGTACAAATTGAAACTAGTACAGAGTGAAAAATAGAAGAACTAATTTAAAATATTTATGAAAACTAGTTCAAAATTCTTCAAACATAAACCAAATCATGTATATCTCATGAAAAATTATAATTACACAAGAAATGGTACTCAAAATCAATAAAGCACATAAATGCTTACGAATCTAAAATCATTAGTATACAAAAAAAATATAGAGCGTACAAGAGTCATGTAAATAACACTTTCATGAAAATAAAGCAATGAAGCTCAATTTCATCAAAATCCATATGAAATTTTTGTCATAAACATGAAAATACGAATCATGAAAAAATTCTATTTTCATCAAAAAGTATACAAGAATTCCATTGAAGATGTAAATATAAATTTCAAGATATATGTAAGTTTAGTATAAAAAAAAAAACTAAAGCATACGTATATATCCAAACATAAAATGGGGACAGACAGAATATATGGCACTCAAGAATACAATATGTATATCATATAGTTTTAACACAATTTACACATACATGAAGTAAAAAATTCTTATAGAGCATCAAGGCATGTACAAGTGTAATATCAAAACAAATTATTAAAATAAAAGAGTGCATGTACAAATGCAAGAATCGTCAAAACTAGATCATACAAGTACAATAAAACATGCAATGAGTACACATAAGCAATGTAACATGTAAAGCATAAGATCAAATGTAACTCACGAATTGTACATGTTACAAGTTTTAATAAAAATTACATCTAGACATGTAATTAAAACATGATTTGCATAAAACATTAAAAATGGTTGAAAAACAAATTTAATCATAAGTTTAAATAAAGATTCATTAAAACTAGGTAAACAAATATAGCTTAAATAACAATTTGAGAACACAAAGTATATGAAATAATTTTGGCACAAAATCTAGAGAGTATCTCAAAAGCTATATAAGTATATCACAAGTTCTAATAAACTTTAAATTTAAACACATGTAAACCAAAACATGCAATAATGATGTGCTAAAATTCATCAATAGAAAGCATATAGAAACAATATAAATGGAGGATAGAGATAGTTATCAACACCGGTGAGCTAGTCTCTATTTCTCCAAAACAAGGTGGTCCTCCTACCTAAACTTCTTGATAGTCATGCATCCATTGATATGTCCATCTAGTTTTGATTACATCCACCATCAAGGCATCAAAATAAGTTTTGATAAATATAAAACTTAAACACATGAACTAAATTTACCAAAATAAGTTACCTAAATATTTATGAAGCAACAATGTATATGGATGAAATCCAATACATGTATAAACCAATGTAAACTTGTTTTGATGAAAACTATTCATGAAAGCAAAAAATGTATACTTGATAAACCGAAACTTAAACCACCTAAAAATAAATTTCTATAAACAATTGAAGCTCCAATATATATGTGGATGAAATCCAACACATATTTCAAACTATAAAACTTATTCTATTGAGATGAAAATCATAAACTTGTGAAACCAAAACGGTTAAATCGAAAACCAAAACTATTGGTCTTGAAAGACAATATTTAAAGCTTGTGTGTTGTAAGCTTGAGCAATCAAACTTAATCTATTCTTTATAAGAGATCTAAACTCACAAACTCTATATTCAAGTCTTCTTGTAGATCTTCTTCTCCAAGTAGACTTGATCCAAACTTGATTCTCCGAGTTAGACTCCATCTTGAGTACTGGATATATTCTATAGACTTGAACTCTTGAATCACCATGTGTTAGCTTCAAAGAAGCTAAATATCAACTGAGATTTTGATCAATATCTGAAACTTAAACACCACAAGATCATTAGTAATATAATTACATGAGTTAGTCATCATCAAAACTAGAGTGATGGGCTTTTGGACCAACACTTAGGAGTGCATGTTCTACTCCAACTGACAGCTGGTGTATAACCATTTCTGAGAAAAGAAGCTATCAGACTCTCGAACTTATGAATGGTCTTTTACTGGCAATTGAAAAGAAGCAGTTTATTAGATAATAATATGACTTATTTTCTAAATACCCTATTTAACTTTTAGGTTTTCTCACAGTACCCCTTAAACTAAAAAAAACCCTCATAATACCTCCCTAAACTATATGTTTCCCAGTTACCCCCTGTAATGCCGTTAACGGTCATGCAAAATGACCCCTTTACCCCTGTCCCTCAAGCAGTTAAATCAATATTAATTAATCATAATTATACTATTAATTAAATAATAAATATCAATCTAACAAATTAATTAATCATAATTAAGCTATCAATCTCTCCTCCCTCCCCAGGCTCTCTCCCCCTGGCTCCCTCTCTCTCCCCTGCACCCTCCCCCCCACTCTCTCTCTCTTTGCCTTCTCTTTCTTTTCCCTAGCTCTTCCTATCTCCCCCTGGCTCCCCCTCTCTCCCCTACCCCTCCCCCGCTCTCTCGCCCCTGGCTCTCTCTCCCTCTTCTTGGCACTCTCTCTCCCCTCCCCCAGCAATCTCTCCCCCTGGCTTTCTCTTCCCCTACCCGCTCCCCTGCTCTCTTACCCCCTGCCCCCTTCCCCACTTTCTCTCCCCCGCTCTCTCCCCTAGCTCTCTCCTTTGCCTCCTCCCCCGCTCTATCCTCTGCTTTCTCTTCCCTGCTTCTCTTCTCCTAGCTCTCTCCCCTGGCCCCCTCCCCTGCTCTCTCTCCCATGCTCTATCTGGCGCTCTCTCTCCCCTGCTCTCTCCCCTAGCTCTCTACTCTGGCCTCCTCTCTCGCCCTGCCCCCTACCCCCTCTCGGGTCTCTCTTTCCCACGCTCTCTCTCCCCTGGCTCTCTCTCCCCCAGCTCTCTATCTCCCCCCTGCCTATTGTCCTCTTGCCCGCTCTCTCTCCCCTAGCTCCCTCTCTCCCCCTTCCCTGCTCTTTTGACACTCCAAAAGGGCAAACTCTCAGAAAGCTCTTCAACCAGTCTGAACAATATCTAACTTGTCGACATTTATAAAAGACAAGTCACAAACAAGCTGATGACCAATTTCTGCCCATCCCTGAGGGACAAAGCAACGACTTGGACTTTATTGATTCAGTGAAGCAGACAGTAGGCCAAGTGTTACCTTGGAAGAGCCTAGGCAGGCCTATGATGCTAAATTAGCTCAACACTTAGCCTCGCCTGAGCCTAAGTGGCTAGCCTCGCTGAGAGACTAAGCTTGTCTAGCTACCTTGAAGCTCTTCATAGCTCCGCAAAGAGCTAACTGTTAGCTTTGCTTGAAGCTCTACATAACCGCGCAGAAGGATAACTCCTTGGTTCACCTGAAGCTTAGCACAGCTCTGCTGAGAGCTTGCATCTAGCTTCGCCTGAAGCTTTACACAGCTCTGTTGAGAACTAACTTCTACTTTCGCCTGAAGCTTGGCACAACTCCGCGGAAGAGATAAAATGCTTAGCTTCGCCTCAACTGGCTAGCCTCGCCTCAATTGGCTAGCCTCGTCTGAAGAGGCTAGCCTCAACTGGCTAGCCTCACCTGAAGAGGCTAGCCTCGCCTCCACTGGCCAGCCTTGCATGAGGAGGCTAGACCCGTCTCCACTAGATTTAAGGTAATTGATTGAGGGAAACTTGCACAGAAAAATACAGAATTTAGAAATGAAGAAAAGAAATGTGCAAGATTACTCAATACTACCGCTATAGCGAGTGGCTATACGGGTCATGATCCACAAGGAGGGACTTGCGATGAAAGCATATTGTAAGTTCTCTTTTAATTCACTTAAAATGGTTAAAAGTTATTCTCTTATTCTTGAAAAGAAAAAAAAGAGTTATTGTTAAGTTAAGAAGAAAGTGGTAGATAGAGAACGTGGAGAATATGGAAAATAAGTTTATATAAAGAAAGTGAAAATAGTAAATAGAGTTGAGAGTTGGTGACGATGGTGGTATAAACTAAAAATTAAAAGAAAGGAAGAAAACCTAAAGAACTTACTTACCTCTTCCGGTTATGACTTACCTTGAATCCTTGGCAAAGACTTACCTCGTCTTGAAGGCGAGCAAAGCATGGCAAATAGGATCTTTCCCGTTCCCAGACTTAAACTATGAATTCAAAACCAAGCAAAAAATAAATAAAAATGGATATCCATCAACATAAGCCATTAAGAGCACATGAAATGGCAAGGCATGTTCGATGCTATAGGTTTCATTTGGATTATCATTAAAAACTGGTAGAAAAAGAGTAAGAGAAGAAGAAGAAAATAAAACCATAACTTTGATTCAATCCAAATAGAATGGAAGAAAAGAAAAACTAAATTCAGATTTCTCCCTTTATCTTCATCTTGTGGTGTAAGCAATCAGATTTATATAGAAATTCACCTCTATCTTTAATTAGGATGAAGATTCATCTTATTCTATCCTTCTCCTCCTCTAAATTTTAAATCATATTAATTTAAAACCTAAATTTAAATGAGAAAGAAAAGATGCCTCATTTATCTTACCAATTAATCTTTATTTTCTTAATTCTTGTGGGCTTTTAGGCTTCTTTTGGGCATTCTCTTGGATCATGGAGGCTTGCACATAGTAATGTTTTAAAAAAAATTAAGCATGAAAATGTGAATAATACTATGCAATATTGATATCAATCAACACTCTTTCTAGCGATTCCTAACCTGTTATGTCCATATTAACTCTGAATAGAAGGATTCCTAAATCTGCTCCCTTTTGTCCCTAGTGAAATCTCATACTCAGATTAATTTTATCATGTTCCGAACCTCTGAATAATTTTCAGTCACAGTTCTAATTCCTTTGGGGAATTCTACTTGGTGAATGCTCACCCTTTTAAACCCTGAGGCAATTCAAAGTATTTCAAAATCTGAACTAATCCATTATGAATTTACAAAAACTTTAAAGGCGGTTTTGTTGACACTCCAAAAAGACAAACTCTCAGATATCACTTCAACCAGTCTGAACGACGTCTAACTTGTCGACATTTACAAAAGACAAGTCGCAGACAAGCTGACGACCAGTTTCTACTCATCCCTGAGGGACAAAGCAACGACTTGGACCATACTGATCCAATGAAACAGACAGTAGGTCAAGTGTTACCTTTGAAAAGACTTAGGCAGGCCGATGATGCTAAGTTAGCTCAACACTTAGCCTCGAGCCCAAGGGGCTAGCCTCGCCTGAGAGGCTAAGTTTGTCTACCTTTATCTTGAAGCTTTTCATAGCTCCGTAGAGAGCTAACTGTTAGCTTCCCCTGAAGCTCTAGACAACCGTGTAAAAGGCTAACTGTTTGGTTCTCCTGAAGCTTAGCATAGTTCAACTGAGAGCTTGCTTCTAGTTTCGCCTGAAGCTTTACACAGCTCTGTTGAGAATTAACTTCTACCTTCACCTGAAACTTGGCACAACTCCGCTGAAGAGCTAAAATACTTAGCTTCGTCTCAACTGACGAGGCTAGCATTGCCTCAACTGGCTAGCCTCGCCTGAAGAGGCTAGCATCGCCTCCACTAGCTAGCCTCCCCTGAGGAGGCTAGCCTCACGTGAGGAGGCTAGCCTCGCCTCTACTGGATTTAACGTAACTGCCCCACTAAGTTAGTGGGGGATTTAATGGATAGTTACACCCATGATCCCTCATTAAGAGAAGACAATCAAAGGTATCATAACTCTCTATTGAGCTTATAAATAGCCCACTAGTTGGCAAGGCAAAGGGTCTTGAAGAAATTCAAGTCCAAGAGAGCTTTTTGAAGAGTATAAAGCTTCTTTGGTTTGGTGGCTTTAAAGCTTAAGCTAACAAGAAATCTACTCTCTCGCTTCTAAGAATTCAGAGACTCAGTTCTCTAATCCTATAAAAGTAAATTTAGGGTGCTAATACTTTAAAATCTTTCTCTCTGAAAAAAACTCCAAAAACAGGCAAGAAGGAATTTTCAAGTAGTAGCACTCGAAGATCGATCACTCACATCGTCAACGGAACAAGGTGGTCGCACGCTGACCAGACTTCCACCGGAATACTTCCCCAGAAATCTCAGAGGAGAGTTCAACTTGTAATTTTTCATTTTATTCAATTACTTGTAATCTTCTTCTCAATTTTTTTATGTTTCCCCCATTGATTTTCAATGGAAAACAACCCCTCCCCCGCTATCTTTCCCCTACTTTCTTTCTCCCCTTGGCTCTTTCTATCTCCCCTAGCTCTCTCCCCTGCCTCCTCCCCCTCTCTCTGCTGCTCTTTTTCCCTGGATTTTTCTCTCTTCCTTATTGTAACGATCCAGATTTCTAATATCCTCGATAATATAAATATTCTTTTAAACCAATAGATTATCACAATCATCTCTAAATTCTTAAAAATTTTGGCAACACCTCCTTAGTAAATACTAATCTGACCTGATATATAACACAAATCACAATAGTTTCGATCAACATTAGCCTACTTATTCTCAATCCAAACACATAAACTAAACTCAACAATCATCCACGTAATCATAATAATGTTTCGGCTCACAACGGCCAACTTATTCTCCAAATAACAATTTCGGCTTGACTTCGCCTACTTATAAAAACAAAATAGCATAAGCTCGAGAGTACTCCTCTCGAGCATCCACAAAATAATGTAGTATTGATATAAATCCAACTTATCATGATCATAACAAATGACTCAATAATACATCTTTGAGAATACATATCTCGACATAACTAACCAATAAAAATTATCTCTGATGTCAACTCGAAATGAAATTGTTTACAACAAATCTCTGCACATGTTCTTACAAGATCAAATATTGATCCCACATCTAACACATTATCTATAAGCACAAATACTTAAGAATGCATGATTAAATTACACATAATGAAACACAAATTTATCTAAAATGAGTTCCATGTGAAGTTTCCACGTAGCTTAAACCAGGCCCCTGTCTTAACGGAACCTGCAAACAAATTAGTCTGTAGGGAAGTGAGCTCGATAGCTCAGTGAGAGAGAGAGAGAGAGAGTCAGAAGAGTATCAAGGAAAGGAACACAAGTATTAGGGATCAGATTTTTCTTCAACAACTATGGCAAGTATATATAAACAAAAGAAATGAGGAAAAAACAATATATCAAAATGAATAATTAACACAATTACCTATATAGTCTGTGTAATAGTCTGTGTGACAGTCTGTCTTCTCTAGTAACTGATTCTCTTTAAAAAAATTTAGTTTCTCTGTTGCAGATTACATGGTTTATGAATTCAATGAAATACTCACTCTGTTATTTAATTTATATGTGATTTCATCATATGTACTTGCAGTACATATTACCCACGTGTCTCATGTATCATGCACGAAGTACATTGACATACTCAAAATTTCATGAAGATAGTTATTTGTCCTGGTAATACAATATCACACTGTCACATCACATTATCATAAATGTAGTTTATCCATATAGATAGTACAAATATCACATAATCATATTACGCTTCACAGCATTCGCATATCATACATAATCATACATTATTCATATGCCTATATATCACACATTAAGTATGCAATTCTCTGTCTTTCCCCTTTTGCCGGCTCCAACCTGTCCCCTTCCTCCTATATATATATATATATATATATATATATATATATATATATATATATATATATATATATATATATATATATATATATATATATATATATAGAACAATAACATCGCCCTCCCCCTCCTACTGGCTCCCTCCCGGCCCCTTCTTCCTATCTAAATACCATATCAAAATAACACTGTCTTCCCCCTCCTACTGGCTCCCATTCAGCCCCTTTCTCCGTTATATATAAATATATATATTGTATCACAATAATACCATCTTCCTCCTTCTCCTGGCTCCTGCTGGCCCCTTTCTTCGATATACATGAATGTAACAGATATAAATGTACATACACACAAATAATAGCAAGTTTATCCACAATATGAAATATTAATTAAATATTATAGTTTTTGCTTTTCAGTTTATCAATTTCACTTTCAAAGAATTGCATGGGATTCAGTGTGTGTGTGTGTATAAATTGATACTATAGCGATCTATTCATCTGATAGAGTTCTCATATAAATTATATGTATCCAACCCTCTTAACTCGATTACATGAATGTGTGTGTGTGTGTGTGTGTGTGTGTGTGGTTGTGTGTGTGTGTATATCACTAAAATGTCATACACAATCATATTCATACAATTTTCAAGGCATACCTTATAGTTGTAAGCAATCATCACTTTTATATTAGTGCACTCATGTGTCAAAAACTATACGAATAATAAATGACTTATTGATATTTATTTGCACTACCAATACATATATTTAGGCGATAAGGTTTGTCTTGTGATTAAATATACTTCTCTTATATTTTTTATGTTTAATGCCATAAATAGTTAACTACCAACCATGTTCGGAATCTTAACATGTTTGATTATTATACTAGTCTACCCTAATATCCAATTTAACCATTCACTTGTACGTACACCATTATCATATGTATCAATTATTAATAGTTCTCTAGTTGTGATCAAGTCCATGTCACATTCTAATTATTTCTTATACTTAGCAAAGTTAAGGTCTAAATCATTCACCGGTACACTGAAAGTTCTGATCTTATTATATTTTGACCTATACCACATATTGATATTAGTTACTATTGCATTAGACTTTCTGATTAAATACTTATTCCTGATTATAGGATAAGTTCAATTTAGTTAGGCTGAGAGATATTATTTTATCGTTAACTCATTTCAATTCGGCTCACATTGATGATGAATTACTCGACTGATATCAGTAACAAGTTGAAGATACGGTCTGCAAGACTAGTCAGAGACTTCCGATTTCTTGATCTATGCACTAATTGCATCATAGGGAACATTCTTGTATATATTTGATTCAACCATAAATTCTGATATTCTAATATTCATTAGATTAATCAGTCATTGACTAGTTACTTTTACTCAGTTCACTTTCAACCTATTTTTTGACTTCCTAATTATCGATTCCAAACTTTCTGATTCTATGTCTATTACTTTCACAATTAATCGTTAAATTAGTTAATTATTCTCTGAAGTGTATATTACTTGGCTTACCTCGCAATTTAATTTTAGTTCCACCTCTCATCGCCAATTTAGCTAATTATCCTCTATAAATTGATAAGATGATTACATATCAATCTGTCATCAGAATAAGCTGAGTGTTCTAATGGGTTAATCTACAAATATGGAGTACCTAACAATATTGTGCAATACTGGTTTAATTACGGATACTCAGAGGTACAATGGTTAATCCCTTGTGTCCAATAAGTGATGAATCTCGCCCATTAGAATTACTAGTATATCAATCAAGTCTCTTACTTATTCAATCAAGAAAAATATAGATTCTATTATGCCCGCGTTTACTCCAAGATTTGTAAGATAATGCAATTCCTCAAATATCCTGCTAAATTTCGATAATATTCTTAAACAATGCACGTGATTGAATTTTGGAATAGTTCCCCTTAGTAAGTCCCCAATGCACGTGTAATTGCCATAGGATCTATTCTACAATCTCCATGCTATCAAGCAAAGAACATCATGTTTTATCAACAATAAAAGATAAAGGATTTGCAAACAAAAGTGTACTTTAAACAAGGTAACAAGCTAAGATCACCATCCTATGGGCATATAGTCTACTGAAAAACATAATAAGGGAGCAGCGCACACGATTCTACATCAACATTCCTTCCTTAATATATATATATCTGTTTTCCATTATGTTTGCAAAGGGGGAAAACTTATAAAAAAGAGTTTGAGGAGCTAAATTACAAGTATTCTTAAAAAGATTACAAGTAGATCTCCTCAGAGATTCTGGAGAAGTGTGCCGATAGGAGTCTGGTCAGCGCGCGACCACTTTGTCCCTTTGACGATGCGAGCGATGAGATTCCCTTCTCGCCTAGTTTGGAGAATCAGAGAACAGAAGGTTGGTAGAACCCTCTTGCTGCTTCTCAAAATCACCTTCAATTAGGAAGTTCTTCTCGCCTGGTTCCGGAGATTCCTTGAGAAGAAGGACGATGTTAGGGTATCAACACCCTGAATAGAGAAAGCAATTCTCTAAAAGGTCTCTGAATTCGAGAGCGCACGGTGCGTTATGAAGAAGCCTCTGCTTGTGGAGTCCTCTTGTATGCCTCTGCGTCTTGATCGATCGATCCTCTCTATCTGTGTGTACCCCTGGCGGGCTATTTATAGGGAGAGCAAGGGTATAATCATCCCTTGAAAATATGGAAACAGATTGAATCGAATCTGTTTAAAATCTGGAAAGTGGCCTTGCTGCGAGGCTAAGATCAGCTTCTGCGAAGCTAGAATTGGCAGGTCGGTTGACCTTCTCGATCCTTTCCATATCGTTGGAGGATTTCCCCTGATCCTCTTACTCGTTTTAGAAGAGTCAAGAGATTGTGGCAATCAACTGCCAAATTTGATCTCTGATTTGATCTTAATTAGATTTGATCTGATTGGATCCGATCTCATCCGGAGATTTGATTGGTCAAAGGTTGACCGTGGCAGATTCATAGCGGAGCCGTCCGCATTGAGCTCGTAGCGGAGCTAGAGGCAGCTTCTGGCGAAGTCCGAAAGAAACCCTTTGGCGGAGCTGGAAGTCCTCTGTGGCGAAGTTTGCGAGTTAGCTTCCTGGCGAGGCTTTGGATGGCTTCGAGGCGAAGTCGAGTGATATTAGCCTCTCAAGCGAGGCTATCCCTTTGGGCTAGTGTGATGCTAAGTGCTAGCACCTTAGACCTGCTGAGGTCTGTTTAGAAACAATCCGGATTCATTGTCTGCTTGCTGGATCAGTGGAGTCCAAGTTGCTTCCTTGTCCCTCGGAGATGGGTGAAAAACTGGTCTTCAGCTCGTCTGTCACTTGTCTTTTGTAAATGTCAACAAGTTTAGACATTGTTCGGACCAATAAGAATCTTGTCTTTTTAAGTGTCAACAAGACCCCCTTCAAAGTTTTCAGAAGTCTGCAATGGCTCAGACTTCGAAATACTTTGAACTGCTTTGATTGGTGGTGTGTGGAGTATAAACGTCGCCATGATGGTTGAGTTCAGGTTCGCTTTAAATCCTACTTTGGGATGTAGATTCGCCGAGGAATCATGTAGACTGGGTAGCTTCGCAGCTAGTAGCCCCGCATTTGGCTTCTGATGACATGTTCGCTTGGGAGGGCATGTCGCTTTCCCGAGATTAACTGCCGTGGGCTGGTTACGAGGAGGATTACTCCTTTCTTCGTGCTGATCGAGGGAGATATTCTCCGATTTGCACGTTTTCGAGGGAGGATATTCCCTTTCTTCAAGGCGCAATAAGTGCCTTTATGAGGGAGACGTTTCTCCCTTTGCACGGTTCCAAGGGAGACCGTTCCTTTTCTCAAGGCGTGATAAATGCCTTAAATGCGCTCGTGTTTTCACGCTTGAGGCGGCAGCGCTCAGGCCATGGGGCCTATAAATAGGACACTTGAGGTCCTCTGAAGAGAAGTGCTTTGCCTCTCTTCTCTTCTCTTGGTTTGAAAGAGATACTCAGATCTCTGAACTAGTAGGAATGCCCACTCTGGTCATTATCCGGCCAAGGACCGGTAAGTCTTGATCATTCAACGACTTCACCGATTTTAAAGAATTCATCTCCCTTAATTCAGCTTTGGCAGCTGCTTCAGGGATTAGCTTCCCTTGTTCTCTATTTAACTGATCTGCAGAGAAGGATTTTGGCATAGCTTCCCAGTGAAGCTATCATCTTGACCTGATCATTGGAAGATCATTGCATGTTAAGTCCGCTGCACAAGCAGAACTTGGGACTTGGTCTCTTCAATAGTTGAGCCAGTCTTGCCATATAGGCGGAGCTAAGACTGTATCCCACGAGATCAGTCTGGCTTAGCCATATAGGCGAGGCTAGGACTTGGCGTTTGCTGAGCCAGCCCATCAATGTTGTGCAAGCGAGGCTTATCCTCTGCTTTACTGAAATTGGATTGCTTTGACCCAAAAGATTCTGATTTGCAATTTTTTCTGTGCTTAACTGCTGATCTGTTCTGATTTGCCTTGCAGTGGGCTATGCTCGCCAATCTTGTGACTTGATGGAAGGAACCATAAAATTGCCTTATGCTTCCCCGGTTGAAGCTTTACTTTTAAGCAGGAGGAACAATTCGGGGCAGCGGGTGCATGTCCCAGAGGCTATTTGGCAGCCTTTTATCTGAGATGATTCGTTCTGAGGTGAGGCTGGTAGCCGCTTTGTCGGAGATGATCCGCTTCAAGATAGTGGGCGTCGCCTGTGAGATCACTGGTATCATTGCCAACTTTCAACTTTGGTGGCCTTTGGGGGCGATCCACTTTGGAAAGGCGGACATCACACCCGTTAGATCACTGGTTCCACTGCCGATTCCCATTATACGTGATCTATCGTGTTGGCGGCGATAGGTTTCTATTGCCAGGCTTCATCGAAGATGGTCCCGCCTCCTGGTGGCAAAATCTGCCATTTTTGTGGAGAATTATGGCCGTGTCCTCGTGGCATAACTGGTTACGGCCTTGTGCAGGAGGAAGGCCTTTCGTGTCCAGTTGGTCTGGCTTGGAAGCAGATAAAATCACTTGTATGTCTTTTGCGCAAATGATCCTATTGAGCAACTGAATGTGTTGTATGAAACACAACTTTGATGTAGTACCAATGTACCTTTCCTTTTAAATCAATGAAAGTTCATTTTCTGCTCATCTGATCTTTGCCTGTCTTCATTGAGAATTTGGCCACAGAGTTAAGGACAGGGTCCTTTTTTGAATGAGCTTCGCACGATGCTGGTATGTCGGCGAACTGTGCCTTTAGTGGGCCAAGGCAACCTTTTTGGCGAAGTTCTTGATGAACTTGTGCGAAGTCCGCACTTTGACTCATTGGCGAGGTTAAGCCTTAGTGGCTGAATCAGCGCTTCTCGGGAAGGCGCTTTAAGCGGCGTTTCAAATTAATTCAAAACGGCGGCCTGTTCGCTTTTCGAGGCATCGTTTCAGGCGCTGATTGGCCTATAAAAGCCCGATCGGGCTGAGAAAGAGCAAATCTCTTTTGCTTGAAATTTTTCAGAGAACTTTGACTCTTCTTCTTCCTCTTTCCTTTCCCCTTTATTCAGAAAGCTTCGAGAACTTTTGTAGCTCTTCAATGGCGCCCAAGAGACGAGCGGGGAAAGAAGTGGCAACTTCTGCAGCGGAGGTTGAAGCTCGTTTGGCCCAGGAAATAGATTTCAATGAAGCTGAGCTGAGGTCGCAGGCACTTGCCCAGGCTGCTGATGACAGGAGAGCGAGGCTGGCTTCCCTTGGAGAGCGGATCAGATCTTACAATGTACGCCTGTAGGTTGTTGTATGCGTGCCTCCATGTGTCTCCATCTTTTGGAATTAATGGAAATTCTTTCTTTTGTTTTGGCTTCTGTCGAATCTCCAATCTTGTTCTTGCTTGAGGACGTAATCTTTTCCTCCATGTTTTCAGCATGATGAGTTGTCGAGGACTTATGTTGGCTTATAGGCCAACATTTTCCTCTATCCTTAATCGTTAAAGGATATTGGATTATTAGGTTAATGTCTGCATAACCTTGATTCCCCTTTAGGATAACCAGTGCGCGGCCAGGTTCCTGTTAGTTTTCGGCTGTATGACCTCACTTAGAGGAAGAGAAAGGCTCTCTTTGTGTGTGCTCCAGACACGGAGATCTTGATCAGAGGTGTAGTGTTAACTTGATCAAGAGAAGGATCCTTGATTAAGGATAATATTTCTTTAAGAACTTGCCATTGATCGGCATCATGAGTAGGTCGCCCTCTGCAGTCGCGAGGCGGTATGCTCCGTTTGAATAGACTGTTTCTATTACAAACGGTCCTTCCCATTTAGGCTGAAATTTGCCATTGGTCTTGTGCGTCATAATCATCGGTCGTCTGACGGCTAAGACGAGGTCTCCTTTCTGGAAGACTCTCTGTTTGACCTTCTTATTGAAGGCTTTTGAGATTCGAGCTTGATATAGCTCGATATGCTGCTGAGCTTGTAGTCGCTTCTCGTCCAAAGCTTCGAGCTCTTGAAGGCATAGGCGATCATTGTCCTCTGATGTGATTTTAGTAATCAGAGCTACGCGCAATGATGGCATCTGGATTTCCAATGGGAGGACTGCTTCGCACCCATATACCAGGGAAAAAGGCGTATTGCCTGTCGGTGTCCGCACCGTGGTTCGGTAGGCCCAAAGACATTCACCGAGCTTTTCGTCCCAATCTCGCTTATTCGTGGAGACGAATTTCTTGAGCAGCTTGATGATTGTTTTGTTGAATGCTTCCGCCAAGCCGTTGGCAGCAGGATTATAGGCAGTTGAAGCTACATTCTGAATTCGGTATTTATTGCAGAACCGATAGAATACTTGGCTTATGAATTGGGGACCGTTGTCGTGGATGATCCGCCTAGGGACACCAAATCGATGGATGACGTGGTGCTTGATAAAGTGAACTACATTGGAGGTTTTTGAAATCACCTAGAGGGGGGGTGAATAGGTGATGGCTATATGTAATTGGCACATAATGCGGAATTTAAAATTTAACTAACACAAATAGCTCAAATAGAAGACTTGCAATAAATGAAGCAATTAATAGTGCAAGAAATAAAGAGTTTAGGGTTTAGAGAAATTTGAGCAATCACAAACACGCCGATATGTTTCCGAGGTTCGAGCCACGCTCTACGTTCCCGCCTTCACACTTGAAGGATTTCCACTATTGAAGATCCCACTGGATCACCAATACAAGGACACACTTGTCCCGTCTCCCGTGATGCCGCAACACCACCTTGAGCATACTAGCTCGCCTTGAGGCCGATGCCTCTACAACTTCACTCAAAAGAAAGATGATCACACTTGATCGAAAATATGCTCACTTGCACAATCCTAGAACCAATTTGTAGATGTAGACTTATGGGATTGTGTAGTGCAAAATCTAGTGAGAAGTAGAGGTAAAGACTTCAAGTAGGTGTCTAAAACTTTGGGGCTTTTGGAGAGAAAATTTGTCTAAAAGAAATCTTTTTGAAGGCTTGTAAGTCCTTTGAAAAACTCTTGTAAAAATATTCTTAATAGATGTCTAATCATATAGAAGTGACCTCCTATTTATAGGGGCCAAAAACTTCACCACAAATCCGTTGGGATCAAAAAACAAAAAGAAATCTGTCAGAAAAACTAGCTGTTGGAGTCTGTCAGAAATTCTAACAGAGTCCGGTCGACCGGGTCGGTCGACCGCCAACGGTCAAAAATCCGACCGTTGGGCTCTGCAGTCGACCGCCCGGTCGACCGATTTTAACCGAGAGCACTGCACAGTTCTCGGTCGACCGGGTCGGTCGACTGATACGCACTTGCACAGAAACTGCGCATCGGTCGACCGTGCGGTCGACCGGATACTGTCAGTTCTGAAAAATCAGAACTGTCAGAATCCAGAAATCTTGGTTTTTGGTTTTAGGTCTAAGATATAAAGTTTTGGATCTTGTAAACACTAGAGTGTGAGCATATATCACTACTCTAATAGGTTAAAACATTTTGATAGAAATTCTTTTGATAAAAACTTGTTTTTCCAAATATTATGTTTTTCCAAAAACTTTAAACTATTTTTCCAAAAACTTGATCTAAACATGTTTATCTTTAACTCAAACTTGGAAATAGAATTTTGAAACTTACTTTGAAGTCTAGAACCAATATAAAAGGTGTGTGTAAGTGTAAATCCCATAACTCTACTTCTATCAACTAGGTTTTGACAAAATATCTAAAAATGAAAAATACAAATACAAATCTTGGTATTCTTCTTGGTCTTGATCTTGACTTGATCTTTTCTTCATCGTCGTGTTCCCGAAGCTTCCTATTGTGCTTGACTTGGGAATGCAAATCTTTGGCGAACTCCAAACTTGTGAGTCTTGATGTGGAGCCGTCAAATCAACCTGTTTTATCCTGAAATTCTTTTCAACAAACATTGTTAAATACATAACTAGATATGGTTTGTTATCATCAAAATATCCAACAAGATATAGGGCTAATGGCCTTTGGGCCAACAATCTCCCCCTTTTTGATGATGACAAAACATATTTAGTTATCACAAATAATTTGGGTAGAGACTTCAAATGAAGCTCCCCCTCAACACATGCATATAATAAAACATCATACTCAGGCATATATAAATGTTTTGCAAAAGATAACAATCCATGTCAACACATTTTCATGACATAAAAGAAGATGAAAAACACATGTTTATAAAAGAAAATACTACCACAAACCAGTAGATAACATAACCAAGAGTAGTCCACACAAAGTACATGTCCAAACCAAATACATGTCCAGCCACAAAAGATAAAGTCAAGTACATAAAAAATACAGCAAAAAGTCTCTCCACAAATAACTCTCCCCCTTTTTGACATCATCAAAATAGGGGAAAGTTACTCTCATCACTTGGCAGCATCGTCGTCCTCATCGTCTTCCTCTTCTTCCTCGTACTCAGAAGAAGATGAGCTCTTTTTAGCGTCCATCTTCTTATCACCGTCGTCGTCTTCGTCCGAAGAAGAAGAAGAAGTGGAAGGAGCTACCTCCGTCGGATCAACGCCGAGCACCTTTGGCCGAGGTGGTGGAATGGATGAAGGGGCTCTGGTAGGAAATGGAGGACCGGTGGCAGGAAGTGAACGAGCAAAAGTAGTGGGATCAGGAGGAAACATGGCGAACTTCGTAAAGAGAGCCTCAAATTGCATATCCATGAATCTCATGGAATCGGCAAAATAAGACATATCATTACGAATCCCACGAATCTAAGAGTTTGTCTCCTCACGGGAAGCTGCCTCTTGCTTGAAACGAGCGTCCAACTCAGCCCGAAAAGCTGTCTCCCGCTGCTCAATCCAGGACTGGTGTTCCTGAATCTGAGATGAAATCATGGCCTGAAGATCTGAAGGTGAAACATAGCCAGGAGCAGAAGATCCAGGAGCAGATGAAGATCCAGGAAAAGTAGGAGGGGGAACAGGAGGTTGCACAGGTGCGTGACGACGCAGCTGAGCTTCCATCCTTTTCAGCAGAACTCCATCAATATCGATTTGCGGATCATCAGAAGTCTCAGAAGAAAGGTCAAATCCTAGAGACTTGAGAATGCGGGTGATGATCATGCCAAAAGGTAAACCCCTACCGGATATACGAAACTGATCAGATGCCATGTGAGAGGCAATGATACGGGGAAAGTTTACCTTAATGCCTCGCAAGAGACAATAGATAATCAAAGGTACTGAACCCCTAGCATGACTATATTCTCCTGATTTGGGGATAATGTTATAAAAGATGATCTTGGCCAAAACTTGGGAAGTGAGAGAGAATTTGCTCACAACCTCGTTCCTAACCAAGCCGGGGTTGTCATCCCCGTGAATCAGTGTGGATGCGGTGAGCGCAGACTCACCCTCCGGATAATCAAAGTCATGAAGGTCATGAGTATATACATCAGCTCCACCAGTGGAGAGATGAAGGATATCAGCAAATTGACCTATGTCTAGGTTAATGTCCCTGCCAAGGACCCTAGAGAAAATACGATTCCCATCGAATGAGAAGTTGGCATAGAAATACGGCACGAGGGAAGTGTAAACTTGTTCTTTGATGGTTAAGAACTCGTTCAAGGAATTATTTTGCAAAATACGGGGATATCTAGATGATCAAAGTCTTGAATAACAATAAATCTCCTAGAAATAATGTTTCTTTTAGAGAGATTGACAAAACGATTTTCAGCAGACTCATTTATGAAGGGTCTTTTAGGTTTAGGGGTGTGGGAAGATGTTTGAGCCACTGATTTCCCCTTCTCACTAGTTCTCTTAGAAGTAGACATGATTTTGAATAAAAATCAGATTTTTAGGTCAACACAAGTTAGGGCACGATCTAGAAAGTTGTAGCAACCTAAATCTTGACAAAGGATAGTAGATCTAGAAACTAGAAGTGAAGAACAAGGAGAAAAATCCGATTTTTACCTTAACAGTGATGGATGAAACCCTAGATCAGAGAAAATCGAATTTCTTCGAATCCAGCGGATGGATGCACCTGAAATTGAAGATTCGGCACTAGAAGTAGGAAATACAAGTGGGTTTTAAATTGATTTGAGATTGGATGAGAGATTGGAGAGATAGAAAAATTTTGGAGGAGAAAACCTTTGGGTTCCGTCGCCAGCGAGTGAGGAGAGAGAGAGAGAGAGAAGTCAAATAAATAGCCGATTTGGGGCAGAAATCGACGATCGGTCGACCGGCCGGTCGACCCAAAAAACCCGAGAGCACTGACATTACAGAACGGTCGACCGCCCGGTCGACTCAAGAAACCCGAGAGCTCTGCAGTCTTGCAGCGGTCGACCGGATCTAAGGTCGGTCGACCGATGGCAGATAAAAAATAAAAGGCATTTTATTTCAGACAAACTCAGTCGACCGCGACTATTTCCGGTCGACCGGTTTTGCCTGAAACACAGATCTGCAGCATTAGCCAGAGGGAAAAATTTTAAAATAAATTTTAATTAAATATAAGAATTATATAAGTATACACACAACATGTTTTAATCTTTATTAGGTCAACTTATCAACCAATATTACATACAAGACATTTTATTTTTAATTTTCATATAAAAACAAAGTTTTTAGAGATGTTGAAGCCGAATACCCAGTGACGGGTTCTGAACTTCATCCTCTTGATTCCTCTTGAATGAGTTGAGGTGCGCAATTGTCATCTCTAAGGTATTTGCTCAAATATGAAATTTTACAAAAATTTTATTTCTTAGTTTTGAAAAATACAAAGTGTATATATATATTTAAATAAGCTAGACTAGGCATGACATGTGGACATACTGTGGACATGGTATAAAAGATATTAAAGCATGGTATATACACAAACATGATAGAAGAGTATGTATACATAAGCATATATCATTGTAACACGAAAGTAAACTAACAATCCTATACATGTATATGTACAACACAAATTCAAAAACTTTTAAATGGAGAAGTTACCGAACAAGGGCAATCTCCAAAATGTAGGTGCCTCCATGATAGCGATGCAAGCTTGATGTGATCTTTGGGCTTTGTTGCATCTACCACCCGGGCACCGTTTCCCTCTAAGTCTTGGAGGAAGTAGATCCACCTGTTTCATCTAAAATTGGTGGGTCTTTTGGTACCCATACTTTCTTGGGTCCTTTTAGGTTAGTACCGAGGCGAACCCAAACATATTTATTATGCACATTATTTTTAGCAAAACAAAACTTTTCTAAATGGCCTTTGCGGCCACAATGCGTGCATACATAAATTTTACCACTACCATACATATAAGCATGCTTATGAGTGTGTGCATGTTTCCGTGCATGAGCATGGTGTGTATGTTTCCCTTGGGTTACTCCCTTAGGAAACCTAGAAGCAAATTTCTTTAAATCAAAAGCACATTGTTTTAGGGTTGTGTCTAATACTTCAACCCGTTTTTGCATCTCAACAAAATCATTTTTACTACATGATGCAATGGGGGTTTTCCCTTTACAAGCTAGTTTATAATTTACAAAATCACTTTTTATTTTCTCAAAAGAACTAGACAAATTATTTTTCTCTTTTTCAATAATATTAAGTTTATCTTTCAAAGACTCATTTTCCCTTTTTAACTTTTTATTATGAGATTGAGAAATCTCATATCTATGTTGTAACTCTTCAAAGAATTGAGCTAACTCATCCATCGTTAACTCATCATCATCTATTGAGTTGTCAAGAGTTACCTTTGTAGCATCGTCTCCATGTGCCATAAAACACATGTGCGCGGCGTCGTTCTCCTCTTCGGATTCTGACTCTGTGTCATCCCACGTGGCCACCATAGCTTTCTTCTTCTTATGGCCGTTCTTGGAGGTTGTGGCTTGGAGAGCGGGGCAATCCGCAATAAGGTGTCCGATCTTCTTGCAATGGAAGCAAGGACCGGGTTCTTCTCTTTTCTTCTCATATCTTCCTTGAGGTTTCCCTCTTCGAAAGTTGCTTTGCCGTCCCTTCTTATAGAACATCTTGCCCACCTTCCGGATGAGCATGGCGAAGTTCTCATCGCAATCCTCCGATGAGTCATCCTCTTCAATAGTGGTTGGAGTGGCTTTGAAGGCGATTGTTTTCTTTTTGGGTGCCTCCCTTTCTTCTCTTACCTTCGTCTCCATCTCATGGGTTTTGAGATTACCAATGAAGTCGGAGAAGTCCATCTCCTCTTTATCGTTTAGCTCCTTGAGAGTTGTAGCCTTGACTTCCCAAGCTTTGGAAGAGCCCGAATGACCTTGCGAATCTTTTGGTCATTGTCGATCTTGTCTCCTAAAGAAGATAAAGCGTTAGTGATCTTAGTAAAACGAGTGAGCATGTCATCAATGCTCTCATTTTCAAACATATAAAAATTCTCATATTGAGAACGTAGCAAGTCAATCTTGGCTCTTTTGACTTGTGACGTTCCCTCATGAGTCACAATTAGAATGTTCCAAACCTCAAATGCGGATTTACAATTTATAATGCGTGACAAATCATCCTCATTTAATGCTTGGGTTAATGCATATTGGGCTCTAGCATTAGCTTCATAATCCTTGGAGGCGTCCTCGGACCATGAGCTCTCATCGGTGGTAGGCTCAATGAAATCTTTGGTTATGGCCCTAACTACTCTAACTCCTAGGGACTTAAGGAATAGGTTCATTTTGACCTTCCAAACAGGAAAGTTCAAACCATCAAATTTGGGTGGGGACTTGATGCTAGAAAAGTCGAGTGAAGCCATGAATGCACAATAAGTATGAATATGACAAATGAATGCAACAAATGAATATAGCCAAATAAGGATCTCCCTAAGGTTGTTAGACCAAAAATGTAGGGTTAGGCTCTGATACCAATTGAAATCACCTAGAGGGGGGGTGAATAGGTGATGGCTATATGTAATTGGCACAAAATGCGGAATTTAAAATTTAACTAACACAAATAGCTCAAATAGAAGACTTGCAATAAATGAAGCAATTAATAGTGCAAGAAATAAAGAGTTTAGGGTTTAGAGAAATTTGAGCAATCGCAAACACGCCGATATGTTTCCGAGGTTCGAGCCACGCTCTACGTCCCCGCCTTCACACTTGAAGGATTTCCACTATTGAAGATCCCACTGGATCACCAATACAAGGACACACTTGTCCCGTCTCCCGTGATGCCGCAACACCACCTTGAGCACACTAGCTCGCCTTGAGGCCGATGCCTCTACAACTTCACTCAAAAGAAAGATGATCACACTTGATCGAAAATATGCTCACTTGCACAATCCTAGAACCAATTTGTAGATGTAGACTTATGGGATTGTGTAGTGCAAAATCTAGTGAGAAGTAGAGGTAAAGACTTCAAGTAGGTGTCTAAAACTTTGGGGCTTTTGGAGAGAAAATTTTGTCTAAAAGAAATCTTTTTGAAGGCTTGTAAGTCCTTTGAAAAACTCTTGTAAAAATATTCTTAATAGATGTCTAATCATATAGAAGTGACCTCCTATTTATAGGGGCCAAAAACTTCACCACAAATCCGTTGGGATCAAAAAACAAAAAGAAATCTGTCAGAAAAACTAGCTGTTGGAGTCTGTCAGAAATTCTGACAGAGTCCGGTCGACCGGGTCGGTCGACCGCCAACGGTCAAAAATCCGACCGTTGGGGCTCTGCGGTCGACCGCCCGGTCGACCGATTTTAACCGAGAGCACTGCACAGTTCTCGGTCGACCGGGTCGGTCGACTGATACGCACTTGCACAGAAACTGCGCATTGGTCGACCGTGCGGTCGACCGGATACTGTCAGTTCTGAAAATCAGAACTGTCAGAATCCAGAAATCTTGGTTTTTGGTTTTAGGTCTAAGATATAAAGTTTTGGATCTTGTAAACACTAGAGTGTGAGCATATGTCACTACTCTAATAGGTTAAAACATTTTGATAGAAATTCTTTTGATAAAAACTTGTTTTTCCAAATATTATGTTTTTCCAAAAACTTTAAACTATTTTTCCAAAAACTTGATCTAAACATGTTTATCTTTAACTCAAACTTGGAAATAGAATTTTGAAACTTACTTTGAAGTCTAGAACCAATATAAAAGGTGTGTGTAAGTGTAAATCCCATAACTCTACTTCTATCAACTAGGTTTTGACAAAATATCTAAAAATGAAAAATACAAATACAAATCTTGGTATTCTTCTTGGTCTTGATCTTGACTTGATCTTTTCTTCATCGTCGTGTTCCCGAAGCTTCCTATTTTGCTTGACTTGGGAATGCAAATCTTTGGCGAACTCCAAACTTGTGAGTCTTGATGTGGAGCCGTCAAATCAACCTGTTTTATCCTGAAATTCTTTTCAACAAACATTGTTAAATACATAACTAGATATGGTTTGTTATCATCAAAATATCCAACAAGATATAGGGCTAATGGCCTTTGGGCCAACAGTTTTGACTTCAACGAGTGGTATAGCCTCCGCCCATTTTGAGAAGTAGTCGGTTATTGCTAGGATAAACCGGTGACCTTTTGTCGAAGAAGGACTGATTGGTCCTACGACGTCTATTCCGCATACTTCAAATTACCATGAAGCAGCAGTCGGGTGGAGCAACTCCGAAGGCTGGTGTATGAAGTCCGCATGAATCTGACATGCTTTACACCTTCGTACATATTGGATAGCGTCGGCTATCATAGTTGGCCAATAATATCCCAGCCTATGCAACCTGTCTTTAAGCTTTGGACCTGGCTGATGAGCTCCGCAAGTGCCATCATGCGCTTCTTGGAGCGCTTCCTGTGCTTCTGAATTGGAAAGGCAACGGAGGAGGACACCGTCATATGAACGACGGTAAAGTGTCTTCAGAGTCGGATCATAGTAGAAACGGAGAGACTTCGTCTGATAGAAGCGCTTCTTTAGGATTGTCTGGAAGCAGACCGTGCAAAGCATAGTCAATGAGAGGAAAGCGCCAATCCCTCGGCTCAAGATTCGTCGAGACATTATAGACTTCTCGAGTTCTTAGCATGTGCTTGGAGCATACAAGATGTCGAGTTGCGACTGTGAGGTGATACTCGGTGTCGGCTGGCAAGGCTAGAGTTGTTGCTAAGGCAGCAAGGGCGTCCGCCTTAGTATTTTGAGATCGGGACACGTGCCCGATGTAGAAACCTTCAAATAGGTTAGCCAATTCGATGGCTGTATGGTAATAAGGCACCAAGTCCTCATGGCGGACTTCGTATTCGCCTTTAACCTGATTGATGATCAGTTTTGAATCGCCATAAGCTTCGAGGTAGCGTACCCCCATTCTATGGGCGAGCTGAAGAACAATGAGCAGAGCATTATATTCTGCCACATTGTTGGAGCACGATTCTGTCAGAGAAAATGCTCTGGGAAGAACATGGTTCTGCAGGGAGATAAACACAACCCCCACTCTGGCAATAATCTTGCCTTTAGGGCCCATTCGCGATGCTCCATCAAAGAATATCTGCCATACTTCCTCTTCTGAGGTTGCATTAGACTCGAAGACCTCATCAGGGATGTCTTCGTGAAGCTTTGAATGTTCCGGAACTGGATGAGCAGCCAAGAATTCTGCAAGGGCTTGGCCTTTGACCGCCTTCTGAGGGATGAAAGTCATGTCGTATTGAGACAGCAAAAGTGCCCATTTAGCCAATCTTGAATTCAGTGATCCTGGCTTTGTCATAAGAAGACGCAATGGGTTTACTCTGGAGATGACATGTATGGTCTGACCGACCAAATAATGTCGTGTCTTCTGAACAGCGAAGACGAGAGCTAAACACTCTTTCTCGATAGGGTTGTAGCGAGATTCCGCTCCTATGACAGTTCTGCTCAGATAATAAATGGCCTGCTCGTGGCCATTGTCGTCCTTTTGAGCGAGGAGGGCACCGAGGGAGTAGTCCATAGCCTTTGCATAAAGCAAGAATGGCTCCCCTGATGTAGGGGCCACTAAGACTGGAGGCTTTGTGAGGTACCTCTTGATGTCTTCATAAGCTTCCTGACAAGCTTGATCCCATACGAAGGGAGTACCCTTTTTCATGAGCCGGGTGAACGGCTGACAGCGGCCTGAGAGATTTGCGATGAATCTTCTGATATAGGCCAGCCTGCCTTGCAAGCCTCTGAGCTCTTTGAGATTCTTTGGTGGATGCATGCTCTGGATGGCTTTGACCTTGTCTGGGTCAAGATGACTCCCTTTTGATGTGACAATAAACCCAAGAAACTTGCCACTTGACACTCCCAAAAAGGATTTTGTTGGGTTCATTTTTAGTTGATGAGCCCGCATTATGTCGAACATCGTTCTCAGGTCGCGAAGGTGTTCATTCTTGTTGCGACTTTTGACGGCAATGTCGTCGACATAGCATTCCACCGTTTTTCGGAGAAGATCGCGGAAGATCACACTCATTGCCCGCTGATAGGTTGCTCCGGCGTTCTTCAGTCCGAAGGGCATTACCGTGTAGCAGTATACCCCTAATGGTGTTCGGAACGAAGTATGCTTCTCGTCGTCGGGATACATCTTAATCTGGTTGTACCCTGAAAAGCCGTCAATGAAAGACATTCTTTCGAATCCACATGTGTTGTCGATCATGACGTCGGTGATGGGCAGTGGGAATTCGTTTTTGGGACAGGCCGTATTGAGATCACGGTAGTCGATGCAGATCCATATTTTCCCATTCTTTTTTAGGACGGGGACGATGTTAGCTACCCAATCAGGATGTTGCTCTTCCCGGATGAAGCCACATGCAATGAGCTTGTGAACTTCGGCTTCAATAGCTTCCATAATATTTGGGTGAAACCGACGTTGTTGCTGTTTGACTGGCTTGACGTCGGTCTTGATGTTCAGACGGTGCATAGCGACCTGTGGATCAAGTCCGGGCATATCTTCGTAGCTCCATGCGAAGACATCTATATACTCCTTCACGAGCATTATCAATTCCTCCTTTTCCATAAGTGATAGGCTTTCACTTATAAAGATGGGCTTGGGATTATCTTGATTACCCAAGTTGACCTGCATCACCTTGTCTTCAGTAGGTGGTTCGCGCGATTCGAATCGCTTTTCCCATTGAAGGTCTGATTGCTGGGCCCATTGCTCCTCGTCAGTGGCTTCTGCGGGCTCCAATTGACTGCTTGAGGTCATATTAGCAGTGAGGTTTTTGAACATTCCTCCTATACTGACATCTGAATCCCACTCGGAGGATGAGGCTGAATGTGATGGAATCGGTTCATCGTCTTTGACTTGAACGGTTGCTGATGATGTGGGTGTAATGTATCCCAACCCCCTGCGTGTGCTATCATAGTAATTTGCAGGTTTCCCTTTAGGCACAAGGTTCCGCATCAAACCGCGCCTTCCTTTTCTGAAATTCAGGCCTGCTCCACGCTTCAAGTCGTATCACATTTTCTTCATAATGTGGCGCGCTGGCCGCGCATAATGGAAGAACTGTGGGGCGTCTGTATCTGAGCTTGGATCTGCAGTTGTGGATCCCCGTGGCCGGGTTCTACCGAAGATTATCGGCGACTGACCTTGTTTGGACGGAGGGATCACCAGTGTGGCCCCCTCTATAGCTTCCACAGATGTGCTGGCCACACTTGGCTCATGTACGGGCACATGCAGAGAGCCATCCGTAATGGATTTGATCGACCCAATACTCGCAGGATAATCAAAAGAAATATTATCATTAATTACCCATTCTCCTTCATCCTCTGAAGGAGTATTACATAGGGGATTATTGAGACATGCTATAATTGGTTCACCAATCAGAATAGCTGGCATGCCTGTTTCGGATTCTGAATCCGCCTCGTTGCCACTTTCATCATCGTCTGGCAGCGATTCTTTGAGTGCTCCACCGGCTTCTTGATATAGGAGAGCGTCTGTGAAGTAATTTTTTACCCCTTTGAATGGTTGCCTCTCAGTAAAGACAGTTCGTACTGTCGCATCATCTTCAACATATTTGAAGCATTGATGGAGGGTGGAAGGGACGATCCAATTGGCATGGATCCATGGCCGTCCCAGCAACAGGTTATATGATGTGTCAGCATCAATGACATAGCATGTCACTTCTGACTTCAGGCTCCCGATTCTGCAACGGAGTCGAATTTTCCCCAGTGGATGACTGCTCCCGGCGTTGAAATCGTATATTGTAGTAGTGGTTGCGGACAACCTATACAATGGTATGCCGAGGAAGTAGAGAAGTCTTTTGGGGATGATGCTGAGTGCGGACCCCGGATCGACTTGTACCCTCTCAATGCATGTTGAACCGATATATCCGGTGTAGTACAGAGGTCGATCGTGCTTGTTGTCTTTGAGAAGCATATCTTCCGCTGTGAAGGTAATAGCGGGCACCTTTGATTGTGCATGATGACATTCTGGGCAGGAAGACTGGACGTCGTTGTTAGGGATCTCAGGCATGCATGTCAGAAATGATTCTGAATTGGCTAGCGCATCCCTGAGTGCTTCTCTTGTCTCTTTCGAGAGGCGAAGGAGCTCGTGTATAGTGATACGAGCTGGGATATTGGCCAGTTGAGCCAATATGTCAAACCGAAAGGGCGTATCAAACCCTTGGCCTGGTGGTTTCTTCAAACGTGGTCGAATCGTACCTCTTTAGGTTTTCCTTTCCCTTTGGCTGGGATTAGAGTGGATGCTGGTACTTGTACTGACGTCGTTTGCTGTTGTATCTCGTCAGTAGACTTTTTGTACTGCCTTAAGTATGATCTTCCGGATCGGGTGCCCGTTTGCTGAGGCGTATCGGCTTGCGCTGCGCAAGCATGCTTTTCTCCTTCGGAATCACTGAGGGAAGCCGATGTAAGATTGCCGTCGTCTGGCAGGAGGGAGATGACATTGCAAGACTTGCCCTTTGAGTTGGGCTGCTTTGGATCCCGCTGTACGTCTTGGACGAGGTCTAGATGTATCCACATGACTTCTCCTGTCTCCAATATTAAGGGAACAAGACCCTTATTGTTTTGAGCTGTAGCTGGGAGATGTTTGACTTCCAACCGTGGCGCAGGGACGGAATAAGTCCCGTCGGGAACCGTGATTTTTGGGGCTTTGCCGAACTCAAGATTCACCAGATTGGCAGTGACTTTCTTTTGCTCCGTCTTTAGCGTCAGAACCCGGCATCAACCAAGACTTGAATTCTATCCTTGAGGACATAGCACTTGTCAGTAGGATGGTGAACCATCCTGTGGTAGAGGCAGTATTTAGGGTCGTTTGTGCGCCCTATCTCATTGGGACGCCGCGCATCTGGCAGCTTTATTTTGTTCCCTTTGTGGAGCAGATGGAATATGGTGACCACCTGATCGTCTTTGAACGAGTACTGCTTTGGAGGGAATTTAGGCTCCTGATTGTTGAAGCCGCTCTTCTTGGCCTTTGACTGCACATCTCCGGATAGTTCCACAGACATAGTCTCCTTACCTTTAGCTTGAGAGGATTGCGGTAGGTCGCCACGCCCTTTGTTGTTCATCCCCCACTTGCCTCTAGGGGCGGATGGTTCAAACTTTTTAGCCGACTTCTCGGCTATCTCAGCTTGTTCGACCAATTCTTTCCAGGTGTGGGCTTTGACAGCCCCCATGCGAACTTCGACTTGGTCTAGAAAGTTGTGTCTGCATGTCTGCAAGAGCATGGGTAATGGCATCCCTGCTGGGCACATCAAGGATAAGTTTCTGAACCGTTCAATGTAGTCACGGACAGATTCGCCCTTCCTCTGCACAGTGGAGAGGAGTTTGTCCATGGTTACCTCGGTATCATCCTCATAGAAACGAGAGAGGAACCGAGTTTCCAGGTCGATCCAGGAGTTGATAGAGCCCGGGGGAAGACTGCGAAACCAGTCAAACGCCACCCCCTTTAAGGTGCCAATGAAAAGCCTAGCCATTATGGCGTTATTGTTTATAACATTACCAGTCTGAGACCGGAAATAGTAGATGTGCTAATTTGGCGAGTTCTTTCCATCATAGGTATGCAGCGTTGGCGGTTTGAACTTCGGTGGGTATGGCACCGAATCCCACTCCAGCGGATAAGGACGGACTGTCCCTACCTTCTTTAATTCATCCCTCTGAGCTAGGGACGCGATCTGAGCTTGGAGGCCCTTAAGGACTTCGGCGTCTAGGGAAGAACCCTCCTTGGATTTCTCCGGCTTTGGTTGCTCATTGCTGAAGTGTTCCTCCTCATCGCGATTACTCCCGGCATCATTGTTATTTCGGTTATTGAGGAGTTGAGCGAGCATCTGTTGAATATTGTCCAGAGCCTCTTGCTGAGTCTTGGAAGTTTGCTCCTGGGCTTCCAAGCGCCGACGAAGATCGTCGTTGACGTTATCAGCCATATTGACTGATGCTCTGTCTGTTCGCACCGAACTGACTGTCGCCGAAGAGGCGTACCCACTATCTTCATCTTCTCCGTCCGATGATTGGATTGATCTTGTGGGCTGTGACGAGGCTAGGGCCATCGAGGAAGAAGGCTGCTCGTAATTGTAGGGTATCGCCACCCTAGATCTGGTGTTTCGGAAAACACCCTCTTCTTCATGCACCAAGACTTCGCCTAAGCCTGGGCTGTAGTCTGGATCTGGGGACTCTTGTCCTCTTTCGGTCATGTTGACGGATGCGGAGGGTAGATCTCGCGAGATGCTCCTTTTACGATGTTTCACCGGGACTTGCACCGATAGTCGATCAAAAATCGACCGTCGTCTTGGAGGCGTGGCGGAGATTGGTCCCAGCCGGCAATGGACCGAGTGGAGTGTCAGCAGTTGACATCCCCTGTGTTGGCAATAGGGGAAGAGGTTTGTTTATCCGCCAACAATTTCCTCAAATCGGACCCGGTCGGGTCCCTGCAATCGAGCGCAAAGGCTCTTTTGGATCGCGCATAGGGCGATGTCCTGCTTCTTTTATCCCTGCAGCCGGGATTAGCACTGAATAGTGCTTTAGTTCTAGCTTCGCCATTAGACGCGAACTTAGTGCTTAACGCACTGGAAAGTGGAGCATGCTGCGGTGCTTTACCCGCTATGCTGTTGCGAAGGCAATTAGCCTTAGATGGTACTTTGGTTTCAGCTTCGCGGTCATGGACCCTGCGCGTACGCTGTGGTACAGTAGCTTCGTTCATGAGAACGAGGCCGGCGCGAGGCATTGCTGCTCTTGAATTGGGTGACGGTATGATTGCCGTCTTGATTTTATGATTGGAGCAGACAGGCATCTTGCCTTTTTCTTCGCGAGAGAGACGCGGTTTAGGCGTAGCTACGCCTGAAGCTTCGGTCGGAGACTTCTGTTTAGGCTTCCATATCCGTCTTGGTAGAGGAGACTTAGGTTCGCAAGGAACCTGATTAGCCACACACGAGGCTGAGGGGTGTTGGCAGAATTCTGCTTCCGGTTTCTGATTTGAAACCTTGGTCGTGGAAACCCTCCTATGCTTCCGTGCTCGAAGCATTGGGCCACCCCCAGAGAGGACTTCTTCAAATCTTACTTGATCGAACTGAACCACCAAGTTCTCGCAAGTAAAAGAATCAGACTGCGGACGTGCTTCCTTGTTGCGCCAAATAACCGCAGTAGGTTCATAGAGAACCTTTTCAGTCTCCGCAGAGACTTTCCTTGAAGATTTAGCCAGAGAAGCTCTGCCTGCACCGGCTTTTCTGAATTCAGAGTTAGACCCGAAGGTCTGTTCGTCGCATTGCGACACTTGATTCTCGGCAGTGGAGAATTTCGTCCCCAGCGGAGTCGCCATCTTGTTTTCTATTATGTTTGCAAAGGGGAAAACTTACAAAAAAGAGTTTGAGGAGCTAAATTACAAGTATTCTTAAAAAGATTACAAATAGATCTCCTCAGAGATTCTGGAGAAGTGTGCCGATAGGAGTCTGGTCAGCGCGCGACCACTTTGTCCCTTTGACAATGCGAGCGATGAGATTCCCTTCTCGCCTGGTTCGGGGAATCAGAGAACAGAAGGTTGGTAGAACCCTCTTGCTGCTTCTCAAAATCACCTTCAATTAGGAATTCCTTCTCGCCTGGTTCCGGAGATTCCTTGAGAAGAAGGACGATGTTAGGGTATCAACACCCTGAATAGAGAAAGCAATTCTCTAAAAGGTCTCTGAATTCGAGAGCGCACGGTGCGTTATGAAGAAGCCTCTGCTTGTGGAGTCCTCTTGTATGCCTCTGTGTCTTGATCGATCGATCCTCTCTATCTGTGTGTACCCTTGGCGGGCTATTTATAGGGAGAGCAAGGGTATAATCGTCCCTTGAAAATATGAAAACAGATTGAATCGAATCTGTTTAAAATCTGGAAAGTGGCCTTGCTGCGAGGCTAAGATCAGCTTCTGCGAAGCTAGAATTGGCAGGTCGATTGACCTTCTCGATCCTTTCCATATCGTTGGAGGATTTCCCCTGATCCTCTTACTCGTTTTAGAAGAGTCAAGAGATTGTGGCAATCAACTGCTAAATTTGATCTCTGATTTGATCTTAATTAGATTTGATCTGATTGGATCCGATCTCATCCGGAGATTTAATTGGTCAAAGGTTGACCGTGGCAGATTCATAGCGGAGCCGTCCGCATTGAGCTCATAGCGGAGCTAGAGGCAGCTTCTGGCGAAGTTCGAAAGAAACCCTTTGAGGAGCTGGAAGTCCTCTGTGGCGAAGTTTGCGAGTTAGCTTCCTGGCGAGGCTTTGGATGGCTTCGAGGCGAAGTCGAGTGATATTAGCCTCTCAAGCGAGGCTATCCCTTTGGGCTAGTGTGATGCTAAGTGCTAGCACCTTAGACCTGCTGAGGTCTGTTTAGAAACAATCCGGGTTCACTGTCTGCTTGCTGGATCAGTGGAGTCCAAGTTGCTTCCTTGTCCCTCGGAGATGGGTGAAAAACTGGTCTTCAGCTCATCTGTCACTTGTCTTTTGTAAATGTCAACAAGTTTAGACATTGTTCGGACCAATAAGAATCTTGTCTTTTTTAAGTGTCAACAATATCAACCACATATCATGAGAATGAATTCTAAGGATACATTTATGGTGAATAGTTAAAACTTAAGAGGAAAGAATCAACAAATTCTGATTCAAAGATTCCTAGGTGTTAGCTTTAAACCTAGTATTTATTTTCTTTAAATGAACTCCCTATTAAATTTTCTGTATTATGCTATGTTATTTTTATCTACTCCTTGTATTCACAAAATTCAATTCTTGACTAGGCATTAGTGTCGAGTTCATCTTATCAATATCAAGTTGCACCTTTTAGTAGTCAAAGTTCTTCACTTGAGTATCGAATTTCGATTAGTGAATGCCTTATTACACATACATTCGTGTATTACTACATAACATTTTGAGTGGGTCAATAAACTTATAGTTTACTGTAAGATTGATAATTTCACCCTCAATAATTAGGTCATCCCTTACTATAGGGAACCATTCATTGGGCACAAAATTATACTGCAGAGAGAACACTGAAGGTGATGATTAGGGAAACTCTTGAGGAGTACCAATACATTAAATTAATTAAAACCATATTACTAATATGAATTAAGTTATACACGAAGGAAATCTAACCTGAATTCAAAACCAATTAAATTACTGGATTTACATTAAGAGGTCACGTGAATTGAACTCAGATTTGGTCATGGTTTCCGATATTGAGGTATGGCTGATTGTACATGAAACTCTTAATGAGAAACATCCATATAAATACATTATGTTTATTTAATATCAACGTTCGTTTTGACTTTTCGTACCAAAAATTTTAATGACGATTAAGAATCTAAAAATTCAATCTATGTCCAACACCTAGTCAACACTAACTTGCATATCATGATATGTTTTGTCAATGCAATTCTATTTGCTACCTTAAACTTTTCTCTGAAAACACTTAGACAAACACACACATGACTCAAGAATTACAAAGTTTCACATAACTAGCCAAGAAATGCATTTTTATTAAAATACAAAAACAACTCGAAACTCGAGTGATTGCTGTGTTCCTTATTAGATAATGAAAACTGAAATATCATAGCCCAATTCAATCAAAAGAATACTTCACAAAAGAAAATTTATTCTCTAGATCTCGAATTTGAACCCAATTGTTGAAAAGATTTTAAGTCATAAAAGGGAAAGTCCCACATAATAATTTCAATAGCCTTCAAGAGTCTTGGATCCACACCAATTGATTATGAGAGTCTACACAATTTGATACTATTGAATATATTTGTATAAATTTTCTAGAAATTGGATTCAGTTTAAGAAAGGAATGAACATGAATCAAGATCAAGTCCCCTCACCTTACTGTTCTCAGACCGTCGCCCAGAGCACCATGCGTTGCCTGGCCACCAGCCATCCCGTTGCCCCATGCGCTGCCGCTCGCATTACCCCGCGTGTCATTGCACGCGCTGCTGGCACTGCACAAATTATAAGGGGGAAGGGAGAGAGAAATTGAGAGGGGGGTTACCATCGCCCCTCCCCTACAGGCCACCGGCGCTGGCCTCTCTACGCTATCGCCTGCCTTTACGTACCACCAGGTCACGGCTCCATCGTGGCCGCGCAGCAGAGAGTGGGAAGAGGGAGAGTCAGAGGGATAGAGAGGATTAGAATGTTATTCTAGTTTCAGGATTTCATCTCCATCATTCATTATAATAAAATAAATAAACTTTATTTTTCACTCATTTGATTTATTATTATTTGATTTGTACTTTCTCATGAAATACCATTGTACACATATACATATACCCCATATTCATGTATACATAAACAACATCCATATACTTGTATTCATAATTATCCAACATCATTTTACTTCCAATTTTCCCCAAATTTTTTTTAAATCCATAATCATACAAATTTAATTCAATAATCACATCCGATAATCTGTATAATCTCTTTAATTAAGAATTAGAATATTAATTCAGGATTTTAATAACCTGAATGCTACACCTACTCTCTCTTGAAATATTAAAATATTAAAATCCATGCAAGCCACGAGCTAGGTAAAGGTAAAATTATCATAAAAATCACGTGACAAACACGTGCCACTTCCCAAACGGCCATCTGACGGCATTTTTTTGGGATTTTTTGGGGATAGTTTAGGGGATATTTTGAGATTTTTGAGTTTCGGGATATTGTGAGAAAACCCAGAAAGTTAAATAGGATATTTAGAAAGTAAGCGCAATAATATTGATAATTATAGGTGACTAATCTCAGCAATTCTAGCCTCCCTTAGAAAAGAACTCATCGGACTCTCCAACTTATTGTTGGCCCGAAAGGTTACACTCTCCATTTGTTTAAGTTTTGATGATAACAAAACACATAGAAGTTATATGGTACTAATAAGTTGTTTAAGATGAGTTTCAGGTTAGTACCATTCATGATGGCCTTTTCTTAGCTATTGCAAGGTTTGCAAGGTTTATGTTGCTTATAAGGCAAATGGCACAAGAGGAAGTGTTCATAGAAGAGAAGGCTCTAGCTTGGTATAGCATGGCTCAGAGACTTCATTTTATAGTTTTTATATTCATATAGTTTGTTAAAGAATAGTGAATAGGTTTGAAACTCAAATTTTGCTACACACAAGTTTTTATGCACATGATTTGTCTAAAAGAAATTTCTCCAATATACAAAATATTTTTAATATATTTTATTACTTACAAACTCTATTTTATATAGTATACCAAGTCTTGATCAAAAGTATTTTGAAAAATCATCAAGATCTTCAAAACATTTTTCAAAAGTTTTGTTTTTGGCCTACTGTGGTCGACCGGCTCTGTTTCAGGTCAGAACGGTCGACCGACCGGTCGACCGAGCTTCTGACCATTTGGGTACGTGCATGTGTGCACGTCTCCCGGTCGACCGGGCGGTCGACCGAACGACCGAACCCATTTCGGTCGACCGACCTTCAACCGACTGAAAGTCCTCTACTCTCTGTTTATTTCGGTCGACCGGGCGGTCGACCGTGGGCTGGCAACGGCTAAATTTTTTGAAAACCCGGTCGATCGGCCGGTCGACCGTGCTTGATTTCAGCCTTAACGGCTAGTTGTTTTAACACGTTTTAAAATGTGTGTTTTGTCTCTAAACGAGTTTTGGGGCTGGTTTTGGGTCAAACATTTCCTAATTACTTATTATATTAGTTTACTCTTTAATCCCTCCTCTTATCCTATAAATAGGGATGATTAGGGGTGAGGTATTCACAACAATTATTTGCAAAAGAATTCAAGTTTAAAGCTTTCAAAAGAAGTTTTTGTTCTCTGTTTTTGTGCTCAAAATTCTCTCTCTTTACTGAAGTTTTTGGTTCAAAACTCTCTTCAATTTCATTTTCTTTTTCACTTATAAAACTTGAGCTTCAATCCTACACATTGTTCTATAGGATTTTTGTAAGGGAAAAAGGTTTTCAAAAAAGGGTTTGTGGTCTTTTGATCACCAAGAGATTCTTTATATGGCTCCACTACCTCTGGACTAGAGGAGTGTGATTGAGGAGTTGGGTACTCCGGTGTGGTTGTAACTCTTTGCGAAAGTTATAGTGGTTGGAAATCCTTCTGGGTGAAGGCGGGGACGTAGAGCTGGGTGCTCGAACCTCGGAACAAATCACAGTGTTTGCGATTGGTTTACTTACTTCATTTACTTGCTTTATATTCATTGCTATATTTACTTGCTTCATAATCATTACTATATTGTCGATCAATACTCACACAACAATATTACATTGCGCACCTCAAACTCTTATCTAGAGGAATCACGAGGAAGGAGTTCAATGCCCTTCACGAGGTATTCGGCTTCTAGTCTTATTTCGGGTGATCGTTGCATCATAATTTTTGAATTTGTGCATTGATTAGCATTATCACCTATTCACCCCCCTCTAGGTGATTTCAATTGGTATCAGAGCTAGGACTCTAGCTTTTGGCTTCACATCCTTAGATAGATCCTAAAATTTGCTAATCACTAGTTTCATATTTACATTCATACACTAATAAAGATGGCCGGGAACATTAAGACCCCTCCCAAATTTGATGGACTCAACTTTCCCATATGGAAAGTTAGGATGACTATTTTCTACAATCTCTAGGTAGTCTAGTTGCTAAATCCTTGACCAAGCCCTATAGTAGACCCGAGAGTGAGGAGGACACTTGGTCCGAACTCACCTTCAAGGAATTTGATGCTAACTCTAAGGCTCAAAATGCACTACTTTTAGCTTTGAATGAGGAAGATCTAACATGGGTTATCCATTGCAAATCCGCCTATGAGATTTGGCAACACTTATTGGTCACTCATGAGGGGACATCACAAGTCAAGAGAGCAAAAATAGATCTCTTGCGTTCCCAATATGAAAGTTTTAAAATGCTAGAAGAAGAATCTATTGATGATATGATTACCAATTTTACTAAGATTACCAATGCTCTTTCTTCTCTAGGTGATGATATAAGTAACGACCAAAAGGTGCGCAAAGTGATTCGTGCTCTTCCTTCAGCATGGGAGATCAAAGCTACCACCTTAAAGGAGTTGAATGACAAAGATGAGATGGAGCTCATAAGTCTTATCGGAAACCTTAAGACTCAAGATATGGAGAAGAAGGTAAGAGAAGAAGCGGTACCTCAAAAGAAGAAGTCCATAGCATTCAAGTCTTCCTCTACCAACTACGACGATGAAGAAGATGAAGAAGAGGATGAAGAGCTATCTCTCCTAGTGAGAAATGTAAAGAGGATGTACCGCAAGAATAAACTCAACTATAGAAAGCGATGAGAAGGGAAGGAGGAGAAAAGGATCATATGCTACAATTGTCGGAAACCTGGACACATCATGGCCGATTGTCCCGATTTCAAGAAAAAGATGACTTCCTCCTTGAAGCAAAAAAGGCCGGTTGAAAAGAAGGTATACAAAGCCACTTGGGATTCGGAAAGTGAATCCGAAGAGGAGGTCGACACGGCAAATATGTGTTTCATGGCAAACACACCAAAGGTAACTTCTCAACTACTTGATGATGAAAATGAAATAAGTAGAAAAATGTTAGAACATGCTTTTGTTGAACTTTCTGAAAGTTTTGATGATAAAAAGGTAGAATGTTCTAAATTGAAAAAGGAAATTGAGATGCTTAAAAATCAACTTGCTATTTCTTTTAAAGAAAAGGATGAACTTTCTTCCAATCTTATTTCAACAAAAAGAGAGTTTGATGCCTATAAAGTTGCTTGTAAAGCTAAATTTCCAAAATCGATGAAAATGAATTATCCTTGTTAAAAACTAAAATCAATGATTTTGGAAATATTTTAAAAGAATGTGCTTTTAATACTAATAAATTAGAGGAAATGTTTTCAAAGAAGCATTTGCACACTCCACATGCTAAAATGATAAAACAACTCATGCTAAAAATTCTCATGCTCATCATGCCAACACTTCACATGACACTCATGTTAAAACTACTCATGCTCACAATTTACATGATCGTAAGTCACACACTCATTATGCATTTAAATATGAAAGAATTTATAGATGCACTTATTGTGGTCGGAATGGCCATGTAGCTAAATTTTGCTATGATCATATAAATAGGACAAATAATCTTGTGTGGGATCGTGACACTAACTCTTTAGGACCCAAGAAAATATGGGCACCAAAATTAAGTCCTAAATTATTTGATGTAGGTACACCCCAAGGCTCCAAGACGTAAGGAGCGGTGGTACCTTGATAGTGGTTGTTCAAGGCATATGACATGGGATATCAACAACTTCACAACCCTATCAAGGTACGTTGAAGGTGGCACCGTCACCTTCGGAGATGACTCCAAGGGCATCATCATCGGTATAGGTAACATTAAGATTGGTGCATCTCCTTTAATAGAAAATATTGTTCTTGTTGATGGACTTAAACATAACTTGCTTAGTATAAGTCAACTTTGTGATCGTGGTCTTAAAGTTGTATTTGATGAATCTTCTTGCAAAATTTTTGATTGTAAAATCAATAATTGTATTCTCACCGAATTTCGTGAAAATAATGTCTATATTATTGACATGCTTAATTTGGATTGTTCTACTAAATGCTTGAATGCTTTTGATGAGATTTCATGGCTTTGGCATAAAAGATTAGGACATGCATCTTTTGATCATCTTACTAGAATTAATTCTAAGGAATTGGTGAAGAGTATTCCTTACTTGAAGTTTAAAAAAGACCGCATTTGTGGTGCGTGCTAACTTGAGAAATAAATCAAGTCTTCTTTCAAACCAATCAAGGATATCATGTCGACTAGGCCATTAGAATTGATTCACATGAATCTTTTAGGACCAACTAAAACTAAAAGCTTAAATGGAAGTAGATATGTTTTTGTTTAGTTGATAATTTTTGTCGATTCACTTGGGTTTTCTTTTGGAACACAAAGATCAAACGTTTTCGCATTTTAAGATTTTTCGAAAAAGGGTTGAAAAAGAAAAAGGATTTTCGATTTTAAAAATAAGAAGTGATAGAGGTGGTGAGTTTGTTAACCAACTCTTCATGACTTATTGTGATGAAAAAGGAATTAAGCATGAAATGTCATGTCCTAGAACTCCACAACAAAATGGAGTAGTTGAAAGGAAGAATAGAACTCTTCAAGAAATGGTTAGGACTATGATAAGTGAATATGGGCTCCCTCAATATTTATGGGCCGAGGCCGTAAACACGCATGCTACATATCAAACCGTATTTATTTGTGTAAAAATACTTTCAAAACCTCTTTTGAAATTTATCATTTAAGAAAACCGAATGTTTCATACTTTAAAGTTTTTGGATGCAAGTGTTTTGTTTTGAACACTAAAGATAATTTGGGTAAATTTGATGCTAAGGCTTATGAAGCAATATTTGTTGGATATTCTAGTACTAGCAAAGCTTATAAAATATTTAATAAATCTACTCATACTATTGAAGAATCCATGCATGTTAAATTTGAAGAATCTAATACTATTGTTGAGAATGTTGTAGAGATTGACTCATTAGGTGAGGACATGGAGAAAATATCCTTAAAGGACTCACCCATTCAAGAGGAAAAGTAAGAACCCATTGGTGAAGTTCAAAAGGATGAAGTGAAAAACTCTCAACCACTTCCTAAAGATTAGAGATACGCTACAAATCATCCCAAAGATCTCATCCTAGGTGATGTATCAACGGGGGTAACAACTCGCTCTAAACTCCATGAATTGTGTGGTAATTTTGCATTCATTTCTCATTTTGAACCCAAAAACATCCTCGAAGCCGAGGGTGACTCATATTGGTTGATAGCTATGCAAGAAGAGCTCAATCAATTTGAGCGCAAATAAGTTTGGCACCTTGTTCCTAGACCCCACGATAGACCAATAATTGGTACTAAGTGGATTTTTAAGAACAAGATGGATGAGTCAGGAAATGTTATTAGGAATAAGGCTAGATTAGTGGCCCAAGGTTACACTCAAGTTGAAGGAATCGACTTTGAGGAGACCTTCGCACCGTAGCACGGCTTGAAGCCATACGGATTACACTAGCTTATGCATCTTTAAAAAATTTTAAACTTTTTCAAATGGATGTAAAAAGTGCAATTTTAAATGGTTTTATTAATGAAGAAGTTTATGTTGAACAACATCCCGGTTTTGTGGATCATGTACATCCTAATTTTGTTTTCAAGTTGGATAAAGTTTTGTATGGTTTAAAACAAGCTCCAAGAGCTTGGTATGAAAGGCTTTCTAGTTTTCTTCTCTCAAATGATTTTGTTAAAGGCAAAGTAGACACAACATTATTTACTAAGCATGTTAATAGTGACATTCTTATAGTGCAAATATATGTTGATGATATAATTTTTGGTTCTACTAATGAGTTTCTTTGCAAGGAGTTTGAACAATGTATGCAACGTGAATTTGAGATGTCATTAATAGGTGAATTGAATTACTTTCTTGGACTCCAAATTAAGCAAATGCGTGATGGGATTTTCATATGTCAAGCAAAGTACTCCAAGGAACTCATCAAGAAATTTGGACTTGAAGGTTCAAAAATTTGCAACACTCCCATGGCCACCACCACCAAGCTTGATAAGGATGACCAAGGTAAGTGTGTTGATATTAAATTATATAGAAGTATGACTAGTAGCTTGTTGTATTTGACGGCTAGTAGGCCGGATATCATGTTTAGTATGTGTCTTTGTGCTAGATTCCAATCGTGTCCTAAAGAATCTCATTTAATTGCGGTAAAACGCATCATTCGTTATATTAAGGGCACTATTGGAATGGGTCTTTGGTATCCGAAAACTGGAGATTCTCAATGACGAGTTTTCGGATGCCGACTATGCGGGTTGTAGAGTGGATAGAAAGAGTACTAGTAGAACATGTCAATTTCTTGATAATTGTCTTGTTTCATGGTCTTCTAAGAAACAAAATTCAGTAGCTCTCTCAACCGCCGAGGCGGAGTATGTTGCGGCGGGGGCTTGTTGTACACAAGTCCTTTGGATGAAACATACTCTCCTTGATTATGATTTGTATTATGATCATATAAAAATATTTTGCAATAATACTAGTACTATTCATATGACCAAGAATGCAAATCAACATAGTAAGACCAAGCACATTGAGATTAGATATCACTTTCTTAGAGATCATTTTGAGAAAGGTGATATTGAGATTGATTATGTTTCTTCCGATTTGCAACTTGCCGATATTTTCACTAAACCACTTGACTATAATAGATTTTCTTTTATATGTGGTGAACTTAATGTTTGTGTTATTGAATAAGAATGTTTCTTGCTAATTTATCCCTTTTTGATGTATGACAAAACGGGGGAGAAAATATGTGTTTTGATTTAGTGTTTTATTGATGTTTTGTGTTTTATTGTTATCTCATGAAAACTTGTTTTATACTTGTTTAAATAGTGCATTATTTGAGGGGGAGTATTACCTCTCTTTTATATTTTGTTATATAGCCTATATGTTTTGTCATCATCAAAAAGGGAGAGATTGTTGGCCCGAAAGGTTACACTCTCCATTTGTTTAAGTTTTGATGATAACAAAACACATAGAAGCTATATGGTACTAATAAGTTGTTTAAGATGAGTTTCAGGTTAGTACCATTCATGATGGCCTTTTCTTAGCTATTGCAAGATTTGCAAGGTTTATGTTGCTTATAAGGTAAATGGCACAAGAGGAGTGTTCATAGAAGAGAAGGCTCTAGCTTGGTATAGCATGACTCAGAGACTTCATTTTGTAGTTTTTTATATTCTTATAGTTTGTTAAAGAATAGTGAATAGGTTTGAAACTCAAATTTTCCTACACACAAGTTTTTGTGCACATGATTTGTCTAAAAGAAATTTCTCCAATATACAAAATATTTTAATATATTTTATTACTTACAAACTCTATTTTATATAGTATACCAAGTCTTGATCAAAAGTATTTTGGAAAATTATCAAGATCTTCAAAACATTTTCCAAAAGTTTTGTTTTTGGCCTGCTGCGGTCGACCGGGCGGTCGACCGGCTCTGTTTCAGGTCAGAACGGTCGACCGACCGGTCGACCAAGCTTCTGACCGTTTGGGTGCATGCATGTGTGCACGTCTCCCGGTCGACCGGGCGGTCGACCGGACCCCATTTCGGTCGACCGACCTTCGGCCGACTGAAAGTCCTCTACTCTCTGTTTGTTTCGGTTACCGGGCGGTCAACCGTGGGCTGGCAACGGCTAAATTTTTTGAAAACCCGGTCGACCGGCCGGTCGACCGTGGCTTGATTTCAGCCTTAACGGCTAGTTGTTTTAACTCGTTTTAAAACGTGTGTTTGTCTCTAAATGAGTTTAGGGGCTGGTTTTTGGGTCAAATATTTCCTAATTACTTATTATATTTGTTTACTCTTTAATTCCTACCCTTATCCTATAAATAGGGATGATTAGGGGTGAGGTATTCACAACAATTATTTGCAAAAGAATTCAAGTTTAAAGCTTTCAAAAGAAGTTTTCGTTCTCTGTTTTTGTGCTCAAAATTCTCTCTCTTTACTGAAGTTTTTGATTCAAAACTCTCTTCAATTTCATTTTCTTTTTCACTTACAAAAGTTGAGCTTCAATCTTACACATTGTTCTATAGGGTTTTTGTAAGGAAAAAGGTTTTCAAAAAAGGGTTTGTGGTCTTTTGATCACCAAGAGATTCTTGTATTTGTGGCTCCACTACCTCTGGATTAGAGGAGTGTGATTGAGGAGTTGGGTACTCCGGTGTGGTTGTAACTCTTTGTGAAAGTTATAGTGGTTGGAATCCTTCTGGGTGAAGGCGGGGACGTAGAGCTGGGTGCTCGAACCTCGGAACAAAGTGTTTGCGATTGGTTTACTTGCTTCATTTACTTGCTTTATATTCATTGCTATATTTACTTGCTTCATAATCATTGCTATATTGTCGATCAATACTCACACAACAAGATTGCATTGCGCACCTCAAACTCTTATCTAGAGGAATCACGAGGAAGGAGTTCAGAGCCCTTCACGGGGTATTCGGCTTCTAGTCTTGTTTCGGGTGATCGTTGCATCATAATTTTTAAATTTGTGCATTGATTAGCATTATCACCTATTCACCCCCCTCTAGGTGATTTCACTTATGAATGGTCTTCATAAGCACTTGAAAAGCAGCAGTCAAATAGTATTGATAACTATAGATGACTTGTACAAGGAATTCTAGCCTTCCAGTAAAAGATAAATGATTTGATTTCCAAGATTCTAGTTGATTCTGAATTTTCTCATTTAACATTAAGCAATGAAGTGCTTCAACTTAGAAACAACCAAAGGTAATCCAGGATACTTCACTGCTAATGTATCCTCATTAATTATAATGTTTCACATAGAGCACTCTTGTAAGGTGTAGTGGTTAAAATCTGACCCACGCCAGGATCAAGACATGTGTTCCTCACCATGAGAATTTCCCGAAGACACTCGTAAGGAAAATCTCCAAGCAAGAGCAGCGTTCGGAACATTTCCGAGGCTATTCTCTTCTCGAGAGAAAATCATTTTTCTCGAGGGTGTTCGTCCTTCCAAAGTCAGTTCTCCTGACTTGAGCAAGACAACATCTACAATAGACTCCATTAAATCTCACCTATATTTGTGGAGTACTTTGTGTCACCAGGTCATTTCTTATTTCAAACATGTTCCAAGATCCCTATTTCACTGCGAGCAGTTACAGAAAGCAGCAGATATCACTCTCGCAATCAAGAGCACAATCCAGACTGTTACAAAAGATCGCAATGTGTAGATCATATTGTATTGAACAGAGTTGATCTTTATAGAATCCACTGTAATCTTTTGAAAATAGTGAATTCCCCTCTTCTACTCATGGCTTTTTCTAAA